>JAESVK010068785.1:0-13980 GCA_017140935.1 Hamamelis virginiana
CTAGGGCTCTCTCTCTCTCTAGCCGTCCCTCTCCTCTCTCCCTCTCCAAGCTAGCTTCTCTCACAAAGTGTTGTGGAGGACTAGGAGGTTCGAGAAGTCTTACGCTCGTGTGGATACCTTTGGAGGTTTCATAGCTTTGAAACTTGAAGGAAAGCTACTACGCAAGGATTTACAAGTAAATATGTTTATTGTTTTAAATATATGTTCTTGTATAATTAAATATATGACCATATGCTTGAATCGATTCTTGAATGAATGTGTATATGGTTGTTTTATAAAAGAAAAAGTTTTTGCTTTCACTTCCGCTGCGAATCCATATTTGTCACAACCTTTCATAATTAATTAAAGTCAAACATATATTAATTAGAGTGTACCCCTCTCACAAGTTCAATAACCTCACTTATGTTCTTATGTGTGTGACCCATTGGGTTCATCCCAATCCAGTAGTGGCAGGGGACATCTCAATGTCTCCCAAAATAGAAACTTTCTATTTTTAGGTTTGATTGGAACAATTCCAATCTTGCCCTCAATGATAACTCTTATCATTAGGCCTTCACTAGTCATGAGTGACATCTAGCAATATGTCATGACGTACCCTAGGTGTGAGTGAATATACGAACGTGTAAATGAACCCTTCATGCTATAGATAATCCCTCACCAAACAATGTCTTGACTAAGTTAGTTGGGTATGGATTCATGTCAAAACCCTAACTTAATCATTTGTTACAAATTCACTAGAATATAATCTCAATTAGGTATACCCTTGAAACACTTTTCTTGGTAACCTTTTGCTTTGGCCAAAGACTCCATTGAGATAGTATCTGTGAACTAACTAAGACATTCGCCCTTTCATATTAAGGGTGGTGATCCTCTATTGCACACTCACCTATCTTCATGCATAACTTACTAGAGCCAATGAGCATCGATTACATCCTTATGGTTAAGGGTGTACGACATACTATCAAACTCTAGCAATTCATGCATAAGATAACAAGTGGTGTCTCAAGTCTAAGGATTACAATTGTGACTATACACATGAGCAACTTTTGACATACAAATAGAATTCCATAAGCTGTACTCATATTGGTCACGTTCGGTGTACTTGTTCTCTAACAAGCATCCACAGGTTTACTATAGTGTTTCTACACAGATGGTTCGAGACTCACCATCCTCCCATGGAGGTAGTATAACCTGTGCTAATCTTAACGATTTATAATCGTCCAACTATATAGACCTATGATCAGGAACTGGTTTAGGATTGATGTACTTGAGAGTTGTAAGTCTCTCTATCTCAACACTTGAGATACTACTCTCTATCATACTATCCAAGAACTTTATCATGAACAGTAATTAAACACAAGTTTACATGATAAAATTAGCCATATCATTAATGAATAAAGTTTCATACATGAATATATAATGAAATATAAATCCCTAAATACAACTTAACAATTGGTTTTAGGGCACATATCTAACACTTGTAACATATGATTAAGTTAGGATTTGACATGAATCCATACCCAACTAACTTAATCAAGACAATGTTTGGTGAGGGATTATCTATAGCACGAAGGGTTCATTTACACGTTCGTATATTCACCCACACCTAGGGTACGTCATGACATATTGCTAGATGTCAATCATGACTAGTGAAGGCCTAATGATAAGAGTTATCATTGAGGGAAAAATTGGAATTGTTCCAATTGAACCTAAAAATAGAAAGTTTCTATTTTGGGAGACATTGAGATGTCCCCTGCCACTACTAGGTTGGGATGAACCCACTGGGTCACACACATAAGGACATAAGTGAGGTTCTTGAACTTGTGAGAGGGGTACACTCTAATTAATATATGTTTGACTTTAATTAATTAATGGTTAATTAATTAAGAGTCAAAAGGATATCTAATTCAAGAGTGTTAGTAACCTAAATGGGGTTAATGGTCAAGCTAGCACTTGTAACCAAACACCCTAAAAGAGGAGAAGTCTATAAAATAAGAAGGGAACCCTAATAGAAATTAAGTTTTCTTCCAAGGGCTCCCTCCCTCTCTTGGCCGCCACTCTCTCTCTCCCTCTCCATGCTTGCTTTTTCAAAGTGTTTGAAAATCAAGAAGGTTCAATAACTCTTGTGTTCGTGTGGACTAACATTGGAGGCCACCATACTTTTGGGGCTTTGAGTATTGCGAGGACGATCATCAATGAAGACGAGCATTGCAAAGGAATCAAAGAACAAGTAAGCTTTATTTATTGTTTTTATTTAAAGTTAGATTCGATTCTGTGAAAACCCATGTTTTTAAAACATTATTTTATTGATTTTTGCAAAAAAAAAAAAAAAAAATTGACTTATTTACAAAATTGCCATTTTGGCATTTTAAATAACCAAACACCCATCCCCTTTCCCCTTTATTTTCGGCAGCCAATGGGAGATTCGAGAGAGAGGGCTAAGGCCGGGAGAGAGAGGGAAGAAGGGGAGCGGCTCACGTGGAGTTCTTCGCCACCGTTTTGCTGGAACTAGGTAAGCTCATTGGCCTTCCTTAGTTTTTTCTTCTCCTTCTCTTCTTGTTTTGCTTTTAAAACCCATTTTGTGGGTTTGATATGGAAAGATTGGATTTGTGAGTGATGGATGGTTATGAGAGCTTGATATTTGTAGATCGAACCTTATTGTGTTAGGTTTGAAGGGTTTTGTTGAGAAAATGTGGGTATTTTGAGTATATGTGTTGTTTTGGGTATATGTGTTGTTTTGGGGTTATGTGGATTTTATGCCTAAAACTTTGTGTACTCGCGAATCGCACCGTTGGATCTTCGTTATTTTTGGGGATTTTGGTGTATTTGAACTTGTTTGGCCTATATCTAAGTTCCCACCGTTCGAATTTCAGGTAGGATGCCCAAAATGAGAAGTTTTGCAGATTGAGTGTTTTGCTGCTCACGATTTGCAAATCTCGTAATCTCTATCGATAGATGTAGGACATCTATCGATAGAAGATGCTCACTGACCACACAATTTTTAAACTTCGAAATGTTCTATCGATAGATAGGATTTGTCTATCGATAGACCTCTCTATCTATAGATAGCCTATCGATAGGTGGATCTTTTTCTATAAAGATGCTATCGATAGGGTTCTCTTTCTTTTTCCTTCCTTTTCTCTCCTAGTTCATATGATTCTCTGTAAGTGATGTGAGTATATTTCTTATTTTTCTTTCAGATATTGGAAACCCATGGGAAGATTATTATGCATCGTAGCTTGCATTTACTTGCAAGAGTCGGTTGGAGACTTAACTTTTGAGGTAGGGATACATATATTCTTACTAATACTGATGATAGGTTTGATTTGAAAATAAACTTGTGTTGATGAACCTGAAAACCATTTATAAAACCTTGATGCATAATTCATCTTTTCTTTATAGGAAATGTTATGCGGTTAGAATGTGCAAGTATGCCATGCTATTGTGAATTGTTGACATGATGCCATGATTTATCTATTTTATGTTATGTGGATTATATGTGGATATGTTTGAGACAGAGCCAGAGAATACTCCTCTGTCAGTTGTTATTATGATGATATGGATAGAGTCAGAGAATACTCCTCTATCGGATATGGGTTATGACGTTATGGATAGAGTCAGAGAATACTCCTCTATCGGTTGTGGATATGATGAATGGGAAAGAGTCAGAGAATACTCCTCTTTCATATGGAACATATTATAGACGAATCATAAGCATAAATGATATTTGTATTTGTGGAACTCTGATATAATACTTGTGGATATTTGTATGATTCTTGAACTGTATATACATGTTAATTGCGAAACTTGAACTAATTGATTTATGCATCAATATTATCATTGTTAGTTAAGAATAGTATTTCTACTGAGCTAGTGGAAGCTCACCCCTGCTTTTATGCAGCAGATTCCCAAGATAGCGTAGTCGGTTCGTCGAGACAGAATTCCTTTCCTTTGGTGCTAGGACTGGCTGTATTCTGGGCTTTGGTTCAGAGGAATAGGTAGATATGTTGGTAGACTGTTACACTTGGACTATTAGTTATATAATATTCTACCTAGGCGCCAGGGATGTTGGCACATTATTACATACCGTGGATATATTTTATTCTATGCATTTGACGTTTGGGGATATTGCATGTTGAGCATATTTACATTTCACGTTTGTTATATAAATCCTTTGCTATATTCTGTGTGGAAATATGAATGAGCTTATCAGGTTGTATCCCTAATTGACACGTGTTGACCTACCCGGGAGGGTCCTCAGTAGCGTCAGTTTAGGGCATTACAAATTCATCGTTTGAGTTCGATTCTTGGATGAACACCATGGAAAATTTTAAACTATTCTTTCCGCTGCGTTTCCATGTGATGATTCTTTCAGTGGTATCAGAGCCAACTCAAACCATGATTCGAATCATGAATGGCAATTGTTTTGCATGTGTTAAAAACTGTTTTAATTAAATGGGGTTTTGAGAAAACCACCATTGATGGATTCGGCCCTAAGGTGTTTAATCCCTTTACTTTTATTTTAATTCTTTACAACTAAGGTTTTTACAAACCCTAGTGATGGACGGTTTACATAGGGGCTGCCCTAGTGGGATTCGGCCATGAAAGGGTTTTAGAAACCCTAGATGACGGCTACTAGTTGTGGGCTGAAATTAGGGTTAATTACCCTAGCTATTTTTGGCCATCTAGGATTGAGAAACCCTATAAGTGAAGTCTTGTACATGGGGCTGCCATAAGGGTTTGAGAAACCCTAGAGCTCACTGCCATGGTGTATGCTTGGTGAAGAAGATGACAACACCGAAATAGGAAACCTAGTTTGACTAGGAATCCCTAATTGAACTAGTTTCCTATTAGGTGTTTGATTTCCTAATTAATATGAGATTCTAATTAGGATAATCCTAGTTGACCTAGGAGTTAATTAATAAGATTAATTAATTTATTAAGTGGCTGCAATTAAAGTTTTAGAAACTCTAATGATGATAAGGAAAGCTTCCTAATTCAAATAGATTTCTAATTTATACTTTCCTTGATAGTCAATTTTTGTGTAAATAGAAATACTTATTGAAATAGGAAATTTTTAATTTGATGACTCTAATTAGGATTTGAGATATCCTATTTCCATTTTGATTAGAAGTGATTTTAGAATCTTAGTACAATCAAAATAGAAAAGTGATTGCACTATAATATTGCATAATTTTATTGCATTATTCCCATCATTTTGTACATACTTGAGCCATTTATACTTGTAAATAAGTGCATTTGACTCTTTTGTTGTTTTTGAGCCCTTGCAGGTAGAATGCGCTAAAATGGATGTTTTTTGCATGCAAAGTGAGAGCGTGGAGTCAAGCCTTGGAAGTCTTCAAAGGTCATGGGACTTATAGAACATACTTCTAAGTGTGTCTAGATGCCACATATCAAATTTCAAAGCTAAATGCCAAGTGGTTTGGGAGATATGGGCAAACGAAGTCATGAAGTGCAAAAAGCGACCAATCTGGACATTTTGGAGAAACTGTTTCTCTCCAGATTTAATTGGACAATGAGACCACCATGGTTGGAAAGAAGACTTCTCAAGCTTCGCGTGCATATAAAGAACGTCCAAATCCGACTCCGGACGAGAGAGATATGACCATTTGAAGTCGGAGGCTTTCGCAAGGCATTTTTAGAGCATTTTGGAAAATTTTGCATAAAAGGTACCGGTACCCCCTAAAGAGGTACCGGTACCCCTGCTCGAGAATTCACCCGGGTTGTTTAGAATTTGCCCGTTTTGCAAGGGCACTTTGGTATTTTCACTCCCACTCTTGTAACCCTAAGGGAGGGCATATTTATACACATTTGGCAGCTGGTTTGCCTTCCTCTCTACCTTTCCCACTTAGTTTTTAGGGCTCTCTTAGGTTAGTTCAGTTTTTCTCTTAGTTTAGGTTAGGATTAGTTTAGTTTAGGTTAGTTTTGTATTCTTGTTTTCATCTATGCTCTGTAATCTTTATTGTTCTTTATTTGGTAGCTTGTTAAACTTTGTATTTTCATTCACAAGTAATCTTCTAGCATTTACTTTGATTGTTCTTGCATTTATGACTTTCTAGGTTCTTAAGGTTGGATTCAATGGTGGATTTTCATCCCACAACTATGGTAATTTGATTTTTCTCCATTTCTATGCTTTGAATGTTTGTTGAATGATGCTAAATGCTCTTTATTTTAAGAACCCACTTGGTTTTGTATCTCTTGACTATTTGTAGACAAGCTTTGGCTTGGCACAAATGGTGCTTGAACCACATGCACTCCAAGTGTTTGCTAAAATGCCACAATGAGTATTTTTCATTATTCAACCTCATTTTCTTTCTGTTTTGTGTTTGAATGATTATAAATGTTTTCATATTTGAATCATCTTGGTTTGGCAACTTCTTGACAATGTGTTAACAAGTGATACTTGGTACACATTGTGCTTGAACCTATATGCATTCCAAGTGTTTGATGAAATGTTCAAGAGAATATTTATTTCCATTTAGCACCATTATGCTTTTATTGCTAAATCCTCCATCAAAGACCATTCTTCAATGGATCTTAGATGAGTTTTCTTTTCAAAATGCATTTAAAGTTAAATCATCCATTAAAGACCATTCTTCAATGGATCCTAGATAAGAAATCATTGTGAGAAATACATGTTCCTAAGTTGTGGATGGAATGAAACCCAAGAATCCAACCCTTTACATTTCATTATTGTTAGCTTAATTTAGTTAATTCTCTACAAATACTCAACAACAATCAACCCCCATGATTTTACACTTTCTTTTACATTCATTGGTTATCAACACCTAATGATCATTTGGACCTATTCCACTCCCTGTGGATATGACCTAGGGACTCCCTAGTATTTATTGTTTGACAACCGGTAGACTCCTACGCTTGGGAATCTATTGTGCACTTCATATTTTACGTACAAGCAGAAAGTCCCTAACTCCCAATCCCCTCTCTAACTTTCGGCCACACTAGGGTTTACTAACCCTAGTGTGTCACGGCGACTAGTATGGCATGTATTTTATTGATATCTTCACATATGTTTATTAAAATATGATTATAAATTGTTTTAAGACTTTTCAAAATACAAAATGTGAAGATATAAAAGTAATAGTGAAATTAGGGTTTTGGAAACCCTAATTGCCAATTTTGGGGATTTGGGTTTAAACACTTGGTGTTTTAGCTTTTTAATTCAATTAAATTGCATGGGGTCATCTACATTGATATATTAATGTGTCCTAAGTGTTAGTACATGAAAATATGTTGATTTGTATTGATTTATAAATTTTATAAAATCAAAACAGTGTGCTGTTTTTTCTGGACAGCAACTTACATCATGTTGTAAATTGTTTAAAACTTGATTTAATGATTTTTACAACAGGCCACTTATCAACTTCACTAATATAAGGTCTTAAGTAATTGTAGGAAGTGTTCCCATGTTTTATTTTGACCTTTAGATAGCCGCATTAAGCATTTTGTGACTGATACTCAAATCTGTTACGATTTGGAGTTACAATCACAAATCGCTTTAAAGTTATTTCAAACGTTGGAATCACTTAATGAGACCCGTGCCATTGGAAAGAACACTGAATATCCTAGTAAAATGAAGTGTTCTTGAATTTCAAAAGTTGTTTTAAATAGGGCAAATTATTATTGTAAAACAGGGGCTGATTCTTAGTGTTTTAGAGAAAACACTAAAGTAAAGAGTTACTTAATTTTAATGCGATTAAAATTGATATCTATTTTTATGGGATGATAAATAGAATAAAAACATGTTTTAATATATGCCATTGCCATTTATTACTTGTTCCGTTATTGCTTTATTTTATGCATTTGGATTGTATAATTGAAATATGGAAAGTTATGGACTTAAAGACCAATTTAACTGGATATGATTGGCCGCATGTGACGTGTATCTTTTATGGGTTGTAATTTAAAGTAGTTTAAATTATTGGTGATGTAATTTTAATTATGGGCTTGCATGCATATTTCCCTCCTTTGTTATGTATCCCCTATTCCTTTATACCTTTTCTTCATTTATGTAATTGTACATCAAAGATCGAGATGGTACATGGTGGATCCGAGGATGCATGGAGCAGTGGGAGGATAAAGAGAATACTTCAGAAGATCTTTTCTTTTTATGTAATCGTTACAGGTTAAAATTGCGATCACGACACCCACATTAGACCTAGGGCTCAACTAATGGCTCTAGTTGGGCCCAACCCTAAAAAGTCCATTAACTTTCCATTAGGCCCATATATATGTTAGATGTATGCTTTAGGGGCCCGTTAACCATATTATTATGTCTTTGATGATAGTGTCCCGTTCCTTTATGGATAGTGGGAGTATCATTAAAGTACTAATAGTAAAGAATGGTCAATAATATATATGTGATATATAAATGCATTTGATGTATGTTAATAATCTGATGAGACCTAAAAACCCCTCAATTTCAAAATCAAATTGTAAGGAAGAGACATATGAGTGCTTTATCCTGGGCTCCTACCATTACAAGATAGGTGAATCTTTATGGTGGATGTGTTTGGCTGCAGATATGTGGGAACACATTCATTATGAAGGTTCAAACCAGCTTGTTACATATTGGATATCATGAGGTGCGATAATGGGGCTTACCAAGAAACTGATATGTGAGGGATGCCACATTCAATTGACCATACTCATGTGAATGGTAGGTGTGATTTAACTAAAGTACACTAACCAAGAAACTATTATGTGAGGTTACTGTAATTTAGAGGCTAAAGGAAGGTTGGAACTTGCTTAGTGAAGCATTGGATAAAGAGTTATCCACCCCTTTGAATTAGTGGTCCAAGAAACTATCATGTGAGGTTCACTAATTCAAATGGGACCCCAATCCCCATTAAGAATTCAAATTTTGAATTCTCAAATCCTATAGAGGGTGTATGGGATTTGATAAAATAGTGGGAGACACCATAAAACTAAAGACCAAGTTATTATGGTTTAATGAAATATATTAATCTGTTACTTATTTTTGTAGATATCATGGTTATACTCAAACAAATATCCGAAAATGAATTTGACTATTGTTTGACTGAATCTTGTAACAATCAGCCGTCTAAGGAATTAGGAATCGTTCCTAGTTCAGGGTTTTATCTATCAGTTAGCTTTGCTTGCTCTTGGGTATTGGATACCGGTGCTAGTTCTCACATATGTAACAATATTAAAGAACTTAGAGGAAGCAGACAATTGGGTCGAGATCAAGTTTCCCTTCAAGTAGGAAATGAAGCAAACGTTGCTACATTAGCTGTTGGGACTTGTGACTTTATTTTACCATCAGGGCATGTTCTGAAATTAGAAGATTGTTTGTTTATGCCAGGTATAGTCAGGAACATTGTTTCGGTTTCATCCTGATTGCTCACAATCATATGCTCTAATTTCATAGTCGTTAGACCCAAATGCACGCTAATGATGGTGTAATTCGCTAGGTTTTTTTAAGATATTCATTTATGTTGTTTTCATGTGCATTGTAGGTTTTTGGCCTTTTGAAAGCCCAAATTCGCTCTCCGATGAAGCGCAACTCACAGTTGAAGGTTGGGAGAGTGTCGAGGAGGCATTGAGCACTAACTGAGGCTTTTCTGGGAAATTTTTGGGTCATCTATCGATAGATGGCGGAGCTATCGATAGATGACAGACTCTGCATCTCAATAAAAAGCAATTCGAGGATCATCTATCGATAGGTGGATTTCGCTATCGATAGATGCCAGTTTCTGTTTCGCAATTGGGAATTCATTTTTTTGACCTATCGATAGGCAAAGGGAGATATCGATATATGCCAGCCTCTGGACCTTCGAATTTTGGAAATTTATTTGTGATCTATCGATAGGCGTGGCAAGCTATCGATAGATAGCGGCTTCTGACTTCTCATTCTCGGCAACATTTCCATCATCTATCGATAGCGCTTCTGGTATCTATCGATAGATGCCCTTCCAGTTCCAAGGCGATTCAGGTTCCCGCGTTCTCTATCGATAGGTGTTCATGGCGCTATCGATAGAGATTCTTCATGGATCTTCATGCGCAGCTGACCTTCGCAGAATCTATCGATAGGTGCTCCGCACGCTATCGATAGATGACTGCCTGCTCCGTTTTTTATGCTATGTTTTATTGTAATAATTTAGTCTTTGAGGGATACATTGGTCATTTTGCTCCTTGACTTTTATGGGAGTATAAATGCAGCTTTAAGAGGAGAGAGGGAGGACTTTTACTTTTTGTCTTGATGCTCATAAAGCTAGGTTTTGGTTTTTAGTGCTTTTCTTTGCACTTTCTAGGTAGCCAATCACCATCCATTTCACTCCAAAAAGGCCCAAGTTTGACTATGATGGGGAGGAGCATCTACGGATCGCCGATCTACGTTATGGCCGGCTAGGTCACTCGGTGATGGGGTTAGGCAAGGATTTTGGGTGAGGTTTTTAGTCACCATTTTGTAATTAATGCTATTTAACTTTGGGATAGACTTGTATTTGAGAGCCTAGTGCTTTAAACCGTTTTTATCTCAATATGTTTTAGTTTTCTGTGATTACTATTTCATACAAATACAAGTAGTGCTTACTTTAATGAATGATTGAGTTAATGATGGTTTGATCATTAGCATAGGTTATGCATTATCATTTCGATTCTGATAGTTTATGGCTTTTGATTAATCGTTATACACTTAATCATTCATATCATTTTGGTTAACTTATTCTTGTAGTCTAGGTTACCATTATCCCATGTTAAATAGCATTTCATATTACAATCGGTGATTATTGACTTGCCCTAATCCTAACCAACCCCCATTACCTTTCTCCACTTTATCTTATTTTAAATTAATCTAGCGCGTCTTTAATTTCTTATTAAGACTTTAATCAACAACCACTCAATCAATTTTGAATCGCAATCACTAGCATAACTTCTTATATACTTTAAACTTGATTCAACCAAATTCTCTGTGGACGACCCGCACTCACTCTAACTTTGCGACTTGAGGTTAAATTTCCGTTGAGTGTGGTCCTATAAATTCTCTTAAATCTTGGCGCGTGGCGAGGAATTAACCTCCCTCGCCGTGGCGCGACCACATCCTTAACACGTTCTGGCTATGGATTTGTTTTCGATAGGAATGGTTGTATTATTTCTATTGGGAACAAATCAGTTGGTTCGGGCATATATCTAAGCGGTCTGTATTTTATGAACATGGATGGTAGTATAAACTGTTTAGAGAAGAATCAAAATGCTAAAGGGCATAAAAGACCTCATGATTAAAATGACTCAACCTATGTATGGCATTTAAGATTAGGTCATATTAGTGAGGAAAGGATTAATAGGTTAGGTAAGGATGGGCAACTGGGCTCATATGTACTTGTACCCTTACCTACCTGTGAACCTTGTCTTATGGGTAAAATGACCAAATCGCCCTTTACTGGTCACAGTGAAAGGGCAGGAGACATACTAAGGTTTATACATTCTGATGTATGTGGACCTTTAAATAAGGTTGCCAGGGGTGGTTTTACCTACTTCATTACCTTCACCGATGATCTCTCACGGTTGGGGACTGTGTATCTTATGAAACACAAGTCTGAATCCTTTGAAAAGTTCAAAGAGTTCAGAGCTGAAGTGGAGAAACAGACTGGCAAAAGTATTAAAGCTCTTCGACCGGATCGAGGAGAAGAATACTTAACCACTGAGTTTTTGGATCATCTGACTGAGGCTGGCATATTATAGCAGTGGACTCCTCCTGGTACACCTCAACTTAATGGTGTATCTAAAAGGAGAAATCGTACTCTGATGGACATGGTACGATTGATGCTGAGTTACAATGATATGTCAATATCCTTTTGGGGATATGCATTGGAGACATCTGCTTGCTTGTTGAAGAGGGTTCCTTCCAAATCTGTCCCTAAGACGCCATATGAGATGTGGTACGGGAAGAAACCAAGTTTTAAGCATCTAAGGGTTTGGGGTTTTGTTGCATATGTTAAGAACCAAAATTCAACCAAATTGGAAGCAAGATCGAACAAATGTGGATTTGTGGGGTACCCAAAAGAGCCTTTGGGATACTATTTCTATCACACTAGTGAAGAGAAAGTCTTCGTTAGTAAGTTTGCCATGTTTTTGGAAAAAGAGTTTATTCAAGAAGGACGCAAAGGTCAAGTGATAAATCTCAAGGAATTATCAGAGAGTACACAGATCAACACTGATACCACCCCTTCCCCTGTTGAGGCATAACCTACTATTACACCACCACTTCGTAGATCTAGTAGGATATCTGCTCCTCCAGATAAATATAGGTATCTACATGAGATGAGAGAGGAGTTGTTTCTTGGCGACAAGGAACATCCAGATTATCCTACTACATACGAAGAAGCGGTGTTGGACATCGACTCGAGTAGATGGCAAGAGGCCATGAAATCTGAAATGGATTCGATGTATTCTAACCAAGTCTGGACTTTAGTAAATCCACCTGAGGGTATAGTACCTATAGGTTGTAAATGGATTTACAAAAGGAAGATAGGCTCGGATGGAAAGGTAGAGACCTACAAAGCTAGACTAGTGGCAAAAGGATATAATCAAAAGCAAGGTGTTGGCTATGAGGAAACCTTTTCGCCAGTAGCTATGCTGAAATCCATTAGGATCTTGTTGGCTATAGCCGCACACTATGACTATGAGATATGTCAAATGGATGTAAAGACCGCCTTCCTAAATGGTAACATTGAGGAAGATCTTTATATGGGACAGCCTAAAGGCTTTATATCTCGTGGTGAGGACCACAAAGTGTGCAAGCTACAGTGGTCCATTTATGGACTAAAACAAGCTTCTCGAAGTTGGAATATTCGATTCAATGAAGCAGTCAAATCGTTTGGCTTCCTTCAGAATAAGGATGAACCTGAAAGAATCCCATGGAAACGTGCGGAATAAAAAAAATTTTCTTTCATGGAATATAAATCAAGATCACATGATGATTGTATAAGCTATAAATCAATACTTAAATAATGTAAACAACTTACATTGATAGCCTTAAGAGTAGGATTAAATGATTGTAGATCAGCCCCAAGTAGATGAAGGCCTCCAAGATTGATCCACACTAGTTGCAAGCTCCAAGAGATGAGAGAGAGAGAGGAGATGGCTAGGGAATTTTTCACAAAACACTTTGATCCTATTCTCCTTAGTATGGCCGGCCACCCCTCTTCTCTATCTATATAATGAGTGCTAGCTCACTTATTAGATAGATAGTAACCATATTTCAAATTTGAAATAAATCAAATTCAAATTATAAATGCAATGATAGATAATGTGTCATCTTATCTATAATTTGAAACCATTTCAAATTTAAATTTCAACTAACTTGAAATTCAATTAACTATTTGAAATCTTTAATTATCTTGTCATCTCATGACAATTTCAAAATTCAAATTTTAAATTTCAAATTTCAAATTTCAAATTTCAAAAGTCAAAATTTCAACTTTCAAAAAATTCAAATTTCAAATTTCAAATTTCAAATTTCAAAAAACTTGAAATTCTAGTTAATTGATATTTGCATATTACTCTCTCTTCCTTTTTAAATGAAGCTACCAACTATATGTGTGTGACCTCTTAGGTTCACAACAACCTAGTAGTAGGAATTAGGATAATAAATTATCCTTCAAATAAAACTACTTTTATTTAAGGTTCAAATTAGAACTCTTCTAATTTCCTTTTTGAGAAATCAATTTCTCTTTGGCCTCTACTAGTCCTGAGTGACATCTAGCAATATGTCAAGACACACCCTAGGTTGTGTGAAGGTTAATCATAACACAGTGAACCGTTCAGTTACAATTAAGATACAATTCGATCCTTCCATCAAACAATGCCTTAGTTAAATTACTTGGGTATTGGATAATATGTCAAACCCTAATTTAACATTTTGTATGTCATTCTCAAAATATAAATTCAACCTTGGGATACTCAAGAAACAGTTTT
>JAESVK010068786.1:0-17737 GCA_017140935.1 Hamamelis virginiana
TAATAAAGAGGTAATTACAGTGTGGATAATCTGGTCAAACATATCGATCATTTGTTAATGGTGG
The DNA here is from genome assembly GCA_017140935.1 of Hamamelis virginiana. Taxonomy (NCBI): domain Eukaryota; kingdom Viridiplantae; phylum Streptophyta; class Magnoliopsida; order Saxifragales; family Hamamelidaceae; genus Hamamelis; species Hamamelis virginiana. The sequence goes on from JAESVK010068786.1 coordinate 65, forward strand.
TCTTTTTATGGCTCTCTTCTCTAGCCGGCCTCTGAAAATTCAAACCTCAAAATATATATACACACACACACATACGAGGCAATTAAGCTTCGATGATGTTTCATCAGCAGCTTCGATATGCACTGGTTTTATCAGTTGTAGCGTTGAGTTGCTTCCGAACATGGAGATTCGCTGCAGCTAGGCTGCCTCAAGAAGAAGGTAAGTGCAGATTTATTCTGTATTCAAATGTTTCTTCCATCTTTATAACGGGAGTCCCATTTAGTAAGCAAATGCCGATTTTCATGTCCGCATGAAGCTTATAGGAAATTGTGAGATGCATATTTTGAAAAACCGATAGTTGGATTAGATACTCTCATTATGAATGTCATGCCTACAAGAAATCACAGTGATCCGATGTAGGCATCTCAAAATACAGACTATGAAAAATTCTGACAGCGGAAAACTATTATAATTTTTCTCAGTGACATATTTGAGAAACCGACCGTTAGATCACTGTAATTTTTGGTATGCCTGACATATATATGCATAGTATATAATCCAACGGTAAGTTTTTCAAAATATGCATCTCGTAATCACCTATGATGAAAAATTTTATTTTAAAGTTTTAGATGAAAATTTCCTATCACGGTTGTGATTCTGTATGAGCTTTTGTAGAAAAGATTAAAAGATGAAAGTCATTCGTGTTCAGCCTAAGGCTGTTTAATTAACTCACTAATCTAAATAATTCTGCAAACAAGACAATTAATTAGACAGTTAGTTGAGCATAGAATAGTGCATACTTTTGAGCCTTAGCAAGGAAAAAACAGAGAGTCCATATAATCCTTTTCTAAGTAGAAATTTTGATTTTTACTTTAATGCTTTCCATATTTCAATCCTCGTAAAAGTTGGAAGCTAGTCCTCTAAGTATGTTGCTTGGGTGAGCTGATTGGAGATCTTCTGTCTCACTTTTATGTACCATTTTTCTGTCTCTTCTCACAAAAGTGTACTTTAAAAATTTTCAAGGTGAACTTTTGTGAGAGAACAAAAAAATGGTACATACAAGTAGGACAGAAGATATCCACTTGAATGAGCTGAGGTGAGTCGACTTGTAGTCAAGATGAGCAACGTTGTATATAAACTCATCATTCATCCCTAACTGTTGTCACGGCTCGAGTTTTCATAAACTTCAAAATTTTTCTTTCCATGAATTAACTGATTCTACGTCAACTCATAGTCAAGATGAGATGAGGTACAATGTAGACAAATTAAGTCGTTATCCATATCAATTTATCGTCACGCGTGGAGTTTTCATATCTTTTCATGAAATAATTACTTCGAAGAAAACAAAAATGAATGAAATAATAGAGTTAAAAGGGAGAAGACTCACAGACCCATCACATCAATGTATTAGATTTTTTTTAATAACAATTTTTTTTTATTTTTTATTCAAGTGTATTTGATCAATTTTGAATAGATATTTTAAAAAATCCATTGTTGGATTAGATGTTTCACTCATATGAATCATGCATGTAAAAATTCACATTGATCCAACAGTCAATTTTTCAAGAAATAGACCCGAATAATTTTTTATTATGTTTTACGATTTTTCTAAAAACTATGAAAAACAATACGGACTGTTGGATCAATATAATTTTTTGTATTCGTGATTTATATAAGCAGAACATTTAATCCAACGGTCGATTTTTTCAACCAACTTTAATAGACTCTTGTGCATGCGTGCACATGCTTGAATTAGCATGAAAAATGAAGAATTTCATTTTTCTAGAAGCGGCTTCAAATATTATATTCTCCTTTGAATCATTTGCTTCAAAAAGTAACGGCATGTTTGGTTCAATTATAGAATATAAATCCCATTATTTTAGTATGATTAGATATATTTTTGTAAACGAACTCATCATTGCGAGTGTCACAATTCAAGAGTTAGAACAACAGCCGTCGTTAACTCAAGAAAGTTCATTCAAGTAAATCGTAAAAAGGAAGTTTTTCTTTCTCTCTCTATTTTTCTCTCTCTCTCTCTTTCTCCTTTTATTTATCTTCTGATCTTCAATCTTTAGCTTAATTCAATTTTTGTCAAAAAATTTAAAATGGGAACATTTTATGAATCCTAGAAATTAATTCATTTTATAAAATACAAATTACATCAAATCATTTTAATTTACTAGAAGTTGCTCTAAAATGTTACTGTGCATTGCAGTGGATGCTCTGGAGCAAATAACCAGAACAATGGGAAGTGTCTACTGGAAATTCAATGCTGATCTTTGTGAAACAGAAACGCTTATTGTCGACAGATTAGACCCGCCCCAGAATTCCCAGAAAAGCATTATTTGTGATTGCCATTTTCCGAACAACACCTGCCACATTACAGAAATGTATGTTTCCCTTCATTTTATTACTAAAAATGATTTATGTTCTATTTATTTATTTATTATTATTATTGCTTAAGAGTGAATATTAGAATGTCTCCTCGATAGTGTGCTACCAAAATTTTGAACAACACCTCAAAGCTTTTGTATCATCCTTTGAAGCTCCTCCATTTGATACCATTTTTTGCCTTGGAAATATATGATTGTGTGTACAATAGAAAATAAAATTATTCAAAAGTTTTTAGGTTTAGAGCTTTATACCACATGGTCTAATTTCATATTAGGAGTTCTTGAGATTTTCAAATTTTGCTGTCTATTTATTTTTTTTTTAAGAACTTAAATGATGTATGGAATTTTTTAGTGCGTTTTCATCATTTTTGGCAAACACATTTATTTAAGTTTTTGAAATAAAAATTCACAATAAACCATTAAGTGATTTAAAATTAATGAATTTTGGATATATTTTAGAGCTTAATTTTGCGGATTTTTAGAAATAAAAATCATCAAAAACAAATTAGTAGATTTGAAAGAAAACTTAGATAAAAAGTTTGGAACAAAAATATTATGCAAAAAATAGATTGAAATTAGTGCCACATCATTATTTCTGTTGTCAAGAATTAACATTGTCTTTCTCGAAGAAGACCAAATTGCATAATTTGTTAAACTTTAAAGCATTTGTTAATAAAATCGAAAAAAAGTTAGACTCAATTCACACTAAACTTTGAAGTATTAATTCGTCCAGTTGTCTAGGAATAATGACTCTCATGTAAGAAATGGTGGGTTCGATTCACACATTTGATGAGTTTGTGGTGATATGCTTTAAGTGGTGAATTTGTAACCCATGCAAGGATGCACCCCACAATTATTGCGGTGTCGCCTCCCTTACTAATTGACTGACAACTAATCTTACTATGCATAATTGTTTAAAAAAAAAAATCACGCTAAAGTTCACAGCACGACAGTGATTTTTTAATTCTTATTATTATATTTTTAAGGATTTTATACCAATAAGACCCTAGTATAAGATGCCTGTATCAATAGGTCCCTATGATTTTTGGTAATACATGAATACATAGTTTTAGTTCGTAAAAAGACACAATTGCCCATACATGGATTTTGAAGTTAGAAAACCATTTATCAAATTTCGTTTTACATGTATACATGTATATCTGTCAAACGAAATTTGAATTTTGAACTTAGAAATCTAGTTATCATATTTCATTTTACAGGTATACATGTATATCTATAGAATGGAATATGAATCGGTGACATTCATATGTTCCGTTTTACAAATATATATGTATAAATGTAAAACGAAATTTGAATTTGGAAGTTTTAAATGCATATACCATGTTCGTTTTACAAATATACATGTATATCTATAGAATGCATATATTTATAAGTTTTAAATGCATATACCATGTTCGTTCTACATATATACATCTATATCTGTAACCCATGCACAAATTCACCCCACAATTATTACGGTGTCGCCTCACTTGCTAATTGACTGACAACTAATCTTACTATGCATAATTGTTAAAAAAGAAAAAAAAAATCATGCTAGAGTTCACAACATGACAATGATTTTTTAATCCTTATTATTATTATATTTTTAAGAGTTTTATACCAATAGGATCCTAGTATAAGATGCCTACATAAATAGGTCCCTATGGTTTTTGGTAATACATGAATACATAGTTTTAGTTCGAAAAAAGACACAATTGCCCATACATGGATCTTGAAGTTAGAAAGCCATTTATCAAATTTCATTTTACATGTATACATGTATATCTGTAAAACGAAATTTGAATTTTGAACTTAGAAATCTAGTTATCATATTTCATTTTATAGGTATACATGTATATCTGTAAAACGGAATATGGATTGGTGACATTCATATGTTCTGTTATATATATATATATATATATATATATATCAGTGTAAAACGAAATTTGAATTTGGAAGTTTTAAATGCATATACCATGTTCGTTCTACAGATATAGATTGGGATCAATTGGAAAACGAAAATAAATCAAGTTTAGACAAGGAACACACCTTTCAACAATGTTTGAAATCTAGCAAATACTTAATTTCATCAACCAATAATCTTTACAACGAATGAGATCAGTAGTAGTAAGTATATGACTCCCGTTTTGATTTAGAAAACTTAAAACTAAACCATTGTTTAGATAATATGAACTCCATGAAATCTTTAATCTCAATTTAAATTCAAACAAACTTACCATATCCAAAACATTCAGCATAAATTTCAAATAAAAAACATCCATAAATATTTAATTTTAAAATATAAAATTTAAAGAAATTAACAAACTTCCTGAAATTAAGGAATAGAGATATAATAGACAATGTAATAAACTAGTTGACTTTATATTTGACTTGTAAGAGCTATTGGTATAACATTTTATTGGTTGGACTCATCGATAAATAAGATTATATTTAGGTTCGTTTTAATCATTTTCCCTATTTTTAATTTTTACTAGCAAAAAAGCCCTCTCCCTTCTCTCTCCTATCTTCGGCGACCGGCAGTACCCAACCACCGTTGCAACACTCACAGCGCTGGTGCCTCGTCCACCCAGGGCCGGCCCTGAGGGGAGGCAGGAGAGGCGGCTACCCAAGGCAGCCCAAAGATGAGTATTTTTAGGGACATATATTCAGCCCAACTCCAATACAACCTGCAGCCCAAAAAAAAAAAAAAAAAAAAAAAAAATTTATAATCTAGCCTACAGCCCAATCCAGCAGCCCAACTCCCATAAATCATTAATCCCATATCCCCTCCAGCCATCTCCCATAATCCATTAGACCATTAATCCCATTCGGCCATTCCCCACAGCCCAACTCTTCAGTCTGCACTATCAATTGCATATTTGCATTGAGTTAGTTGATACACAAAAAATATTGAATTAGTTTATACACACAAATATAGCACCATTGAAGTTGGTTTTTTTTTTATTTGGTGAAAAGTTAAAGTTGGTTAATCTGAAATAGCCAAAAGGCCACAAATAGAATCGACTAACGGATTTAACAAAAAATTCAATTCTATTAATGTCTTTTTAGCCTCAACATTATCTTTTTGCATTTCACAAGTTGCTTCTCATTTTTTAGTCTATTGGATCATGAATTGGGTGATATAGATGCTTGAGATTGTGAGTTAAGAACTGCCACAGAGAGAATCCATCCCCATAGTGGTTGATGGGCAAAATGTATTTTTTCTTAATATACACTAAAAAATATACACTAAAATTTTTTTAGTTTAGGGCATAGTTTTAGGAGCTCGCCTAGGGTATCCAAATCCCCAGGGCTGGCCCTGCGTCCACCTACCACCCAACAGCGACTTCCTACGACCTCCATCTTCTCCATATTAGCCGCTCACCACCAGTTCCCGATAGTTTTAAGACCATGCTCATGGGCATGAGCCGCATGAGCTTTTCATGTGCTGCCTTCTGCATCACAGCATTCAATGAAATTTGAATTGGGTTGTGTAGTTTCATTAGTTAATGGACAAAAGAAAACAGTATGAAAAGAAAATTGCAGTTATATGATAACTGCAGGGGAAATTTAACAGTTTAATTTGTGCAACAAATACACAAAATGTCCATCAATGGATTTCGATCATTAGAGCACTGAACCAGAATGGGTTGTTCTTTGAAGCTTTTAATTTTTACTCCGAAATGCGGAAATTAAAGCTTGGACCTGATACGTGTACTTTCCCTTCGGTTATAGATTTTGAGATGGATAAGATTGTTCATAATCATGTTTTGGATATGGGGTCTGAGCCATTATAAATGCTTGTGCCTGATTGTTTGATTTTGAGATGGGTAAGGTTGTTCATAATCATGTTTTGGATATGAGGTTTGGCTCAGATTTGTATATTGGAAATGCTTTGGCTGATACGGATGATAGATTCAACGATTTGGATGAAGCACGCATTATGTTTGAGGAAATGCCTAAAAGATATTGGTCATTGGGAAAACTGTGATTTCTGGGTATAGTTCAAATGGGTATTGAGTGGAAGCCTTGGAAATCTATTATCAATCAAGAACGGGTGGCATGACACTGAATTCGTGTTAGGGTTATATACTAAAAGCCATACTTTATGTATTGAACCTTAGTATTTATCTACTAATGAATTCTGTTATTTTCATTTTAATGAGAATCAGTTTGAGCTATGTTTGCATTATATTACATATCTAATGTTATGCATGTGTGTCTTTTATTATACATCATAAATGATCTGGTGTGTAAAGTTCGGCTTACACACAGAAGATCAGATCATTAGTTCTTGTAGAATGTAAGCTTTTTTGTTCACAGTCTTTAGATAGAGTTGGATACACCATATGTAAAATTGTAGCACAAGATTTCAGTAGGTCTGTCTTGACTATGGGGAATGGTTAAGTTCCAACTTCTTATGTTGGTAAACTTGTGTGTATTGAATGAGACTATCTTGGGGTAATTGTTTTATACTGACATATGAGATAATTAATACCTCATGGTTATTATGAATGCTTATGCTCTTAATCCCAAAATATTTAATAGGCACATACATTTAGTGTTAGTTATTTTGATTCATAAAGAGTGAGATCTTTTAAGGGTCAATAAACTCGGTGGGTTGGGTAACGACATTAAGTGTATGGTGAATATTGATTATTAACAGAATCCACGTCCTGGTATAGGGATTGATGATACCCCCTTGAGGATGCTTATAAGTTTTGATTATGTCAAACCCTGCAGGTGGATTTTATATCCGACATATCAAATAAGTTAAGTGGAAGGTCTCAATGAGATTCACAGATGCCAATTAAATAAAATTGTTAGTAATTTAATTTAATGGACGGGTATCTGTAATCTTAACGTGGGAAGATAAATAAGTATTTAATAACATGGAGCTCGAAATATAATTTCAGATAAGATAGGGAGTGCAATTATAATTTTTTAGTGGACTGAATTATAATTAACTAAATAAAAATTTAATTCAGGTTGAATTAGGATTTCCTATTTACATTAGGAGCCCAAATCTTATTTCCCCTTAGGTCCCTGCTGTAGCCTATATATATGCCACGTTTTTTAGCTGCTAGGGTTAGACATTCAAAATATCAGAAACCCTGGTAGCAACCATCAAACCCTAGAAGCAGCCGTCCAACAAAAGTTCACGAACAGAGCCACTATCTGTTCGATTTCTGGCATACGGAGGAATACAGCAGAAGGCTTGAAGGTTGTAGTCGAGCGCATTCGATTTTGATCGTACAATTTATCTAGTACGTGTTGTAATGAGATCAAACTAGAGAGATCTCGAAGATATGACCTGATTTCCGTTTTGTATGTGTTGATTTAATCGGAGAGATCGTATGGTTTATCAGTGTTTTTTTTATGGTATAGTCTATATGCACTATCATTGGTTCCTGAGATTTCCGATCCCATCAATTCATTCACTGTGTCCGTTGTTTTAGAACATCTCCAATCCTGACTCAAACTCAAACTCAAACTCAATTTGAGTTTTACTCAAACTTAAACCTATACTGAGTTCTAACTCAAATTTTTGAGTAAGGAAAATATGACCGTTGGAAGGTTCCTGCCATGGCTGCCCTGCGTCTTCCCGGCGAACCAGTCTTTATGTCTTCCCGGTGAAAGCCCTTATCTCCCCGGCAATGCTCTCTTTCTCCTCCGACGAATCTAGCTTTCTCTCCCTCCCTCCCTCTCCTGCAGAAGGATCAAAGAAGCTTGCTTGCAGATATTCCCTATGATCTATGGCTGTGATGAAAAAGGGCAGTGTTTGGTTGTGCAAATAAGGGAAGAGGAAGAAATAGCTGTGTTTGGTTGTACAAATAATAGCAAATTTGGGTGTGTTTGAGTAAAAATTTGAGTAAATGATTGGAGAGCTCCTTGTCAAATGGAGCTTTTTACTCAAATTTTTACTCAATTTAAGTAGGAGTTTTGAGTAAATGATTGGAGATGGTCTTACCTGGTATGTGCAGGCCTGATTACTTTTATAGCCAATAGGGGATCAAATAATTCACGGGCTGGTTAAAAAGATTGTAATCAATACAGCTGTAATTGTAACCAATGGGCTTCTCTCCATGTACAGCAAGTTTGATAGATTGACATATGGTAGAAGAATATTCAATGAAATGGCAGTTAGAGACACTGTTAGTCGGAACATTGTGATTTGTTGGTGAATAGATTCAAACCATATCTTCTCAAATACATTCAAATGAGTTAATCAGGTTTACGTGCAGTCAGGCACTGGTTATGCAATCACATCTCAGTCTCTCTTATTAGTTCTCAGCTCGGGCTGCCTTTGAGATTTCCTTTGCTGCTTTATCAAGATGCTTCTGAATTCTACATCAGACCTGCCATGAGAGAGAGAGAGAGAGGAGGGGGGAAGGCTTGAGGAAGCCATGGCGCTTCGAATATTTTGGGTAGGAAGAAGGGTCTTTTAAGCATTTAAGATTTTAATTATAATAAGATTTTCTTATCTGAAGTTCATTGGGTAATTCAACATTTTCTGTTAATGGCCAGCAAAAGGTGATTTAATTGTTTGTGGAGTTATTTATTTAGTTTTGATTTCACTGGGGATTTGTAAAATTATAGTTCAAGAGGATTTTGTATAATGTATCCAAATATTTTTGTGCAATTTTTATAAGACAATGCAACGTGAGAAAATTCAGATTAAATTTTTTTTTCTACGACTTTCATATAGATTAAATGTTCAAATAGCTGCAGGAAAGCTTTCATTTCTTTTGATTTTTATTTTTCACCGCTGAAAATATTGTATTGCATTGCAGTGTAATCAAGCATTACAACCTTCCAGGAATACTTCCTCCTGAGCTGGTCAAGCTTCCCTACGTCCACAGCATGTGAGACAGAGCCTTCGCATATATTCCACATCTCAATGTTGCATCTTAAAAAAATTTCTTGCACAATACACAAACTCTGTTTTGTTATCCAGAAAATGTAGAAAAAGAAAAAAATTGAAATTTGAATCTTCTTATTCTTCATTTCGGGCATATTTGAAAATTTATTTTCTTTTCATTTGCTCCTAAATTTAATTCATTTTTCCCTAATTTTCCATTTGCTCCTAAATTTAATTCCCCTAATTTTCAGTGATTTGTCCTACAACTACTTGAATGGCTCGATACCAGTCGAATGGGCTTCAATGCAACTGAAGTTTATGTAATCTCTCTCTCTCTCTGATCAAGTTTGGCAAATATGATTTTTTTTCCTTTATTATACTAACCAAGAAATGATAATGCAGCGGAGTTCTTGCAAACCGCTTATCGGGGGAAATCCCAAAGGAATTGGGGAATTTAACTAGTCTCATAAAGTTGTAGGTTTTGAACTTTTCTCTATCAACATATTTTCCAAATATGAATTTAACTATGTGTGTATGCTTATGGAATTCTTATGCTTGCATCAGTGCATCACTCATTGAAACATTTTTCTTTTATGTATGTATGAATGTATGTATCCATGAATTTGTTGGAGGATGTGTTTTGATGATCAGTTCTTTTAGCAAACTTAATGAAATTTTTTAATTAGGGACCTTGAAGCGAACCAATTTTCTGGAGCAGTCCCTTCAGACCTTGGGAAGTTAGTTAACTTGGAAAAGTTGTAAGACTGTTATATGGATTCTTGATATTAGGCTTTCGATTTCTTTGTTTCATTTTATTTTAATGGTTAAAGTTGGCATCTTCATAAAGTATGATAAGGAAGGCTATTCTGCTGTGATGTCTTGTCTCTGCAGGTTGCTTTCTTCCAATCAGTTGAGCGGAAATTTGCCAGCAGAACTTGCTGGACTAAGAAATTTGACGGATTTGTAAGCTTTTTATAATGTTATGTTCTATTTAATACATTAATTCTTATGATCATTTGAGATAGCTACCATTTTTATTGCATTTTGCAGTAGGATAAATGATAACAATTTCAATGGAACGATACCTGATTTTATTCAGAACTGGACACAACTCGATAGACTGTAAGTCCCTACTTTTTTTAAAATTCAAGTGCCTTTTGGGTTTTGGGACTGAAGAAACATATATTCTGGCTTAGTGGCTTGTTAATAGCTGATGATTGTTTTCCTTCAATTCGCTCAATGCAGAGAAATGCATGCTAGTGGGCTTAAAGGACCCATTCCATCATCCATTTCTGTTTTGGAAAAATTAACTCAGCTGTGAGTAAAGACCTTCTCAATTAGTCTATTTAAGTATGACTTATTATATATTTTATTTATTAATTACATTGACTGTTGTTGAAGGGATCTGTTCATAATGAAACCTTTATATGCAGGAGGATTAGTGACATAAATGGGAGTAGTCAAGATTTTCCTGTGCTCAGTAGAATGACAAATCTGACATTTCTGTAAGTATGTTTAATGCTTATTTTTTTTGTAATGCTTTCAAAGGCATACAGGTATCACCATCTGACTCTGTTGCATTTGACATGATCGTTTTTGGATTTTTAGAGTTCTGAGGAACTGTAACATTTCTGGGAAAATCCCTGCATACATCTGGAGATTGACTGATCTGCAATTTCTGTAAGTATAATACATGAAAATAAATATTCCTCTTTTTTCATTTTTATTTTTATGTTGTTTGCTGCTTTTTTTTTATAATCATTATATTCTTGAGAAATAATAACCATAGTTCCCCCCTGTTATGCTTGAGACCGTAAAAACTTGGCAATGCTGTTTCATTTGCTTACCTTTGTAATTTACTTGAAAATTTGTCACTCTGATATATCCGATGCAGTGTCTTCTGCCCTTCATTTAAAAAAGGAAAACGAAAAAAGATGCGAGAACGTCCTCAAGTGCTTCTAAAAATGCAGGGATAAACTGCTGCACAATTAAAACACATAATACCTAAATCTATGTGACTCAGTAAACTAAAATGCAGAATAGACTACTTTTGTACTAAATACGAAGGTACATAAAGGCAAATATATCTCTAAGAATCATGGAAAACAGCTCTAAAAAATTCTAATATTTGCTGGAAAATGACCATTCCAGTTTTGATCTCCAGAAACTATTCTGAAATCTTAGCGACTTAAGTACAAAAAGTGAAATTTTAAGACTGAATTTCAGCCTTAAGAGTATTAAGATCCCTCATATAGTTTTGACTGAAGGAAAACATGAAGGATGCATGTCAAGAATATTTTAGGAGCATGTCAAGAATCCATAGACCAGAACACTAGCCAGTTCTTGGAATAGGAAAAGGAAAAGAAAATATTCACCCCAAAAAAAAAGAATAAAAGATTAACATAGATTTTGATACCTTGTAAGAAGTGGTCAAAATATTTCTACCAAGCCCCTTCTGTCATATATAAATATGTAACAGAGGAAGGAGGAAGAATTTTCTATGTTTCAAAAGCATAGCACTGCATTAAAGCTTTAAAGGCCTTATGAAATTCGGAAACAAAGCTCTTGATTTGTTATAGAAAATCTGCCGCAAGTCCTGCCCTCTGTCTTGCTGAAGTAGTGTTTACTAGTAATAAAAAAGAAGTCAAGAACCAACGTACTTCTATAAGAGTCCGGCTAATAAGTTGAATAGAAAGGCTTCTAAACAGTAAGGGTCTTTAAATTTCCACGAAAACTCTAATTCAAAATTGTAGAAGAATAGAATCAACTGTATCCCCTCGCCTAAATAAAAGGCTTGCTATAGCTTCATATACCTGTATTGGGCCCTCCACCTACAAGCTTAGGCTTTTTTAGGTTGGAATCTTAACAAAATATATGCTCTCAAAGTAAAATATGATTACACCCAAGCCATATGCATGATAGTCCCTAAATACATACAACATGTCCTTATCCCCTACTCTCAATGAAATGAAATGGAAGGGATTTATTGAAGTTATCCCATAAATCTTCCGAACTTGGATTTGGATTTCAAGTATAATGTTGCAAGGAAAGTTTTCTACCTCTACACGCTATTCAATCATAACATTTGATTGAAGAGAAGAGGGTTTTTTTTTTTTTTTGGTTGTTGTTGTAGTGGGTGGGGGGTATTTGGCTGTAGGTCCTCTGGCTTATAAATTCGCAAGAAAAATTATTGGGTGGGGCTATTTACAGCCCACCATTTTACTAAAGGCAACCCATTTAAAATTTTTATTGGGTCAATTTTACCATTTTCTAACTACAGCCCACTAATCTTTAGGCAATCCATTACTATACAAAACAAAAATTTTAATATACCATAAATGCCCCAAGTCTAAATACAACCCATTACTCTCAATCCTCAATCACCAAGCTCTTCAAAATAACAACATCTTCTTCTTCTTTTTCTTCCACCGCCATCAAACGCTACCACCGCAGCCATGACAACAAAAGACTGTGGCAACCACAGCGACAAACGCAAAAAAAAACCTCAGCTCCCAATACCCCAAACTAAAACATATTACCCCAAAGCTTTCATTTTAGGTTTTTTGGTATATTATTGATAAACATTATATTTGGATTAAACATGTTTCAAAACATGAAAAGTAGCACACTATAACCATTGTGGTGTGATGGTGTTACGAAAAAAACCCATATTTCGATCGAAAAATAGAAAGAAAAAAAACTGTGTTCGTGTTCGCATTCGGCCTGGTAAGGCCGAATATTAAGCTTTAGTATTCGGTAAGCCAATACCGAATATGATGATTTAGTATTCGGTAAGCCAACACCGAATATGAAGTTTTAATATTCGGTAAGCTAATGCTGAATATGTAATTGTCGAATATTAAAGCTTCATATTCGGTGTTGGCTTACCGAATACTAAAGCATCACATTCGGTGTTGGCCTACCGAATACTAAAGCTTCACATTCGGTGTAACACCCCACACAGGGTAACCCCTATGCCGAAGTGATACAGTAACATAAAATACTAAGCGCTTATCTTTAAATAATTCTATTTAAAATTTATATATTTTAAAACAGTTTTACAAAATACGCAAGTGCCGAAGTTCAAAATAAGTACAACATCACAAAAAATAAAGATAGCGCTGAGTACTAGTTTGTATCATGAGTACAGTCCCGTAATGTACCCAAAAAAATATTATATTACAAACCCAAAATGAGTGTCCACAGATAATAAAGATTAACACTGTCACGATTGTCTTCAGAATATCCCAAATTCCAGAAATTTCCATCTAGTTTACTGAGTTGCTGGTCCTGTGGGGGGGAAAAAAGGGAAATGGGTGAGCAAAACCACTATTGCTCAGTAAGATTCGTAAACCTCAAATACTACATGACGCTTTTGAAAGAAACGTCAGGAATCTCAAATTTTGCAACAAGTTTCAACATCAATCAAACATCACTTATTAAGGTCATCACATATGTAATTTATTTATATATTGCAAAACCAACACCTTATAGTTAGATCATCATATTTGTAATTTATTTTCATATTACAGAATATATCAATCACCTATTCACAATAATTGATTTCACACATCATGCATGCTTTATGCATATGACAGATATACAATGCAATGCTCATGCAGTCATACCTGTCATTTACTCTGTTCTGCCTCTCCTGCAAAACATAGAACATTCACATGGATGGCTACCTCATTTTAGGGTATCACAACCATCCATTACAAATTATCTCACTCAACATGCACGCTTTATGCATATGACAGATATACGATGCAATGCTCATGCAGTCATACTTGCCATTTTCTCAGTTCTGTCTTTCCTGCAAAACAGAAAACATTCACACGGATGGCTACCTCATTTTAGGGTATCACAACCATCCCGGATGGCTACCCCACCGGGTACACAACCATCCTACCACAACAGTATACCTTCGCCCCCGGTGCTAGGGTATGTATATCACCCAGTCCCCACCTTTTTAGGACCTACCGCGATTGCCACTCATTGGCAAAAGGATTTACTTGCTGTTTTTAGCAAGGGTGATATATTAGTGCACTAACTGTTTCTAGGATCTTTTGTCCATCGGTGGTATCTCAACTTCTCGTTTCCACAGTTCATAATCACAGTTCATAATATCCATGCCAGTTATATCAATGCTATGCATATGAATCATCATGCCCACTCACTGGAGCCATCACCTCATTTCCACACTATCTCACATGTAACTGTGCTACAGTAACACTTCGTACCTCTCTAAATAACAACATTCCCTTTTACTTGTTTGCGTAACATATGCGCCCATACACATATGTTCACATGACAAGCGCCGGTTTAATTTTTCTTGGGTTACGTACCCCTAAAAAATTCATGTTTGTTATTAGGAGATGTATGATGTGTACTTATAAATCCAGTCACTTTCACAAAACATCACAGCTTCATGCCATATGCCAATTTTATTGTGCAATGATTATGGCAATTATCACATGCATATATATTTTATGCATGACAATTAACATGCTTCATACACATATCATGTTATTCATAATAACAGCATGTTATGAGCTCTTCAAATATCACATGCATAAAATTTACATACTCCATGTATTCATGTTATTCACAATAAGCAGTAACAGCATGTTATAAGTTTTGCCAGTATCTCATGCTTGAGTTTAAACGAATCAAGATAATCATCTTCAGAATAAAATATTATTCTTAATTATGTTCATGTACATATTCTCATATCAACAGTTCATGTATAATAATTCATGTATACATCTCATGCATATTGACTCGAGTATATATCTCATTTGCAGAATAATTCATGTATACATTTCATGTATATTGACTCAAGCATATATCTCATTTGAAGGATAATTCAGCATTTATCCAAGCATATAAGATCATAAATAAATAACTACCATAGCAAAAATTATGATAACAGTAGTAACTGTATTCAATTTTGCAATTATCTTCAATATTTGTTTGCGTACAAAATTTGGGTTTCGATCCCGTGGCCTATGGGTTATGGACCCACCACGCTTCCGCTGCGCACTCTGACCTAAAACATATCCTAAATAAGTCCAAGGATTAGTCCTAGGTCAAAGGAATAATTTCCTTGTAAAATTTCAAATCATTCAATAGTTAAAATTTTTCCCAAAAATCCTCATTTAGCTTCCAAAATTTGCAGAAAATTAATGGGGCGGTCTCAGTCCCATTTTTATTCACCAAAAATATTAAAATATGAATAAAAACATTCATAAAGTAGTTTGAGGCAAAATTTGTTAGAAAACTATAGGGTTTAAGTCAAAATTTAGACTTTTAAAAAATATCACGACACTTTAAAAATTCTCCGAGAATTTTCTAGTGATCAAAAACACCCCAAACCACCTTAAACATGTTTAAAATTGAAAAATACACATTTTGAAAAAAATTTGGGGACACGTGGCAGCTACACGCGCCGCCACGCGCTCGTGGATGCTCCCTGGCACTATTCATCATCTTCTCCAATTTTTCTCCATTTTTTCAGATTTTCAAAGCTTCAGTTCTCCCTCTACAAAACTCCAAATTCAATGAAACTAGTTTCTAAATTTCCCTAAAATCATCCTCTACAACATATCCAAAATTTGGAATTTTTGGAATTAACCTCTATTTTCTCAGTATTTTTCTCTCCCACGGCTTCGAAAATTCACCAAAAATAATTTAATAATGGAAAAAATATGAGGTCACCATGATAATTCATGGTTGAACCTCTAGTATCCATGAAAAATAGCCACAACTTTCAGTTAGGTCGTTTGGCATGAAAACTGAAAAATCTCCATTGTTTCCACCATTAAAGCTTCATGGAAGCTTTCTCTCTCTACAAATTCTCACTCTACACTCATAATTGGAACTTGAGCTCACTAGGGTATCTTAATATGACTAAAAGAAGAAGGTTTAATGCCATGTGGGGTTCCAATTCGTAGTGTATAACAAAATTGAATTTCACATGAAACCATATAAAAACATGAGTTTTATGAACTTTGGGTGAGTTTTGGGAGCGTGTAATGGCTTCCAAAATTCTTCAATTTCATCCAAATCCATCATGGGGTATACAAGGTTTAAGAATCATACCTTACTTGTGGTTTTCGTGTAGTTTTACACTCTCAAAAATTGCTCAAAAGTAGCCCCTTCACAGTCCGAAAATCTGGAATTTTCTCCCCTCTCTTCCTCTTCTCTTCCTTCTCTTTCTCTTTTTCTCTTCCTCTCTTTTTCTTCTGCAAACCCTCCTTACTTCCTCTCCACGAATTTCTCTCTCTCTCCTGATTCTTGGTCATCAAGAATCTCTCTCTCTCTCTATCTTAATTACACTTAGCACCTGGTTTGCTCCCATTGGTGAGCTTGATTAGCAAGCAAACCAGCTGCTTAACTCCCATTGGTGACCTTGATTAGCAAGGAACCAGCTGCTACAAGCTCATTGGTGAGCTTGGTCAGCACACAAACAGATGCTACATGCTCATTGGTGAGCTTGGTTGCCAAGAAATAAGGGAATTTGGGTGCATTAAGGTGCACCATAAGCAATCTAGACCCTCATTACATGTTTGGACATTTGGCTCAATCAAAATCAATCATATGTGCAAGCAAATTAATCAAAAAACTATATATGTATTCAAAAAAATATATGCAGACATATGCATATATTATTTTTAACAAATTCAGGGTCTCACATTCGGCCTTACTAGGCCGAATGCGAACACGAACACAATTTTTTTTTTTTCTTTTTTTCGATCGAAATATGGTTTTTTTTCGTAACACCATCACACCATAATGGTTATAGAGTGTTACTTTTCATATTTTGAAGCATGTTTAATCCAAATACAATGTTTACCAATAATATACAAACAACCCTAAGACAAAAGTATTGGTGGTAATATGTTTAAGGTTTGGTGTTGGAGTAATATGGTGTTGGGGGTAATATGGGTTGCTTATAGTATTTCTATTCTGTAATGGATTGTATTTAGTAAAGGGTAAAATGGGTATATTTAATTAAAATTTTATTGTGTTGCCTTTAGTAAAAATACAAATGGGTGGGTTGTATTTAGAAAATGGGCTGCCTTTAGTAAAAGGTGGGCTGTAAATAACCCCACCCAAAATTATTTCATGCCAAAAGTCCTTTTGACATATATTGGACCAAATTACCCTCTGGCTCTAAACATTAGAAACAATCACCCTCAACCATCACCTTCTCTCTCTCTCTCAACCATCATATCATCCTGTCCCCTCTCCATCAAATTCGTCAGAATACTTCACCGGTGGAGACTAAGCTCACCGGTGACAACCACATCCTTGAAATCCTCCAAAACCCTAGCTTCCCCCAACCTCCTCTTCCTCTTTCAATTCACAGACAACACCACCCCAAAGAAAAAAGAACAACAAGAAGAAGCGAGTTGAGGAAAGAGGAGAGAAGAG
>JAESVK010068787.1:0-16387 GCA_017140935.1 Hamamelis virginiana
TGAGCTGAGTTAAATCCTATGATTAGTGGAGATTGAAACCTTATACTTGCTTTCGAGCCTTTCTTTTATTTTTGGGAGGATGTAATTACTCTATTCTTTTATTCAGCGTATTTGGTTTCTTGCTTTGTGCTCATGCTTGCAATTGTGTTGATTAGAATTCTCATGTTTGCATGTTGATTGATCAATTGAGAACATTTCTAGTCTTTTTGAAAAATGATTTTAGGCCTTCTTTTGTGTTCGTAGCCTTGTGTTTTTTTTGTCGTGTTGTGTTATCCCTAGCACCCTGTGTTGAGCTTAAACACCTGCCACTTCATTCAAAGCCTAGGAAGCCTTTTTGGAGTGTCCATTTGAGGTAAAGGGGGATTTATAGTCTTCAAAATTTTTGAAAGCCATTTCTTTGTCCAGCAGCCTACATCTATCGATAGCCACCTTGGTCTATCGATAGATGCCTCCTTCTGCCCCACCAATACTTATCCATTATGTGAAAAAAAAAAAAAAAAAAAAAAAAAAAAAAAAAAAAGGATTTCGGAAATTCTCACCCATGTCCAGAAGCCTGTACCTATCGATAGGTGGGTTGACCGCTATCGATAGGTCAGCTATCGATAGCGGTCATCTATCTATCGATAGAGATCGCGTAATTTTGAAAAAAATATAACCGTCGCACCTCTCCCGCTTCTCCCATTCGCGCCTGCAGCAGTTTCCAGACGGTTTCTTCAACCGTTGCACTCCCCATCCGCTCATAACCGCCTGCCCCCTCATCTTCCTCCCTTGAAGGCTATATATCCCCCCTCAGTTTGTGTAGGTAAGTGTGCTTTCTTCTGGTTTGAGTGAGTTTTGTGGGTTGCTGCTTAGATTAAGGGTGTGTGTTCGCTGTATTGTGGGTTTATTGTTGTGAGTATTCTCCCTTCTGATAATGAGTCGTCCCCGCCGCTCGTCTGCTTCCCGCCGTTCTACTTTGGCGGAGTCGGATTCCGAATCCAGCGACTACACGGTGCCACCCCCTGCGCCTGCACTCCGTCGACGTGGTTCATCGTCCCGCACCCCTCGTCCTCTTGTGGATGAGGATTATGTTATGGAGGAGGAGCAGGAATTTCATGATGTTGGAGAGGAGACTGGGGAGGGTCCCCGCAGAAATCTGGAGAGTTTCACTAACCAGGGACGTAGGGTGAGCATGCACAGCCAGCCTAGCCAGAGAGTCGCCTATGAAAATTCCATAAGGAGGCGCAAGTTTAACATGGAAAGGTATGTGGACACGCGCCACATCGATGTTGAGCACGTGATAATCCGGGTGCTGAAAGCCCGGCAGTTGCAGGCTTGGATGGTGAAGGGTGGAGGGTACAAGCCCTCACTTGTGCGAGAGTTCTATATTTCTGCCCAGTTTCGGGATGATCAGCCAGAGATGCTACACGCCACTGTCCTAGGGCACCCGATCCGGTTCAGTATTAATGAGATAGCCCAGTACCTCCGCTGCCAGCGCCCCTTGGGTGATGAGTTTTTGGCCTCCCATCTTCGTGCCATGGAGAAGTCCCTTCGGGAATGTGCCGAAATTGTGTGTGTGGAGCCCAACCTTGTGCTGCAGAATTTCACCACTGGGAACATGCACGCCGTTTATGCCGTTATGAACAAATTGCTTTACACAAATCTTAGGGCGCGAGGGAGTGATTCTGACATACCCCTCGAGGGGGTGCGACTTCTGCTCGAGTTCATGGACGACGGACCGTTCGATACACCGCTCCTAATCTTCAACGAAATCAAGGCTTATATTTCGACGGTCCCGCGCAGTAACATGCCATTTCCGCAGATGATCACGTATTTCGTGATGCGTGCGGGAGTCGATGCGCAAGAGCAGCTTTTGTGGGGCGAGGGCCCGATTACCCAGACTACTATCACTCGGAGCATAGCGGCGAGTCAGGCTGCTAGGCGAGCGAGAGCCGCTCCAGTTGCACCCGCGCAGCCCGATGAGGCACCACAGCCGGCCAGATCCGATCCCCAGTACTTCCCGTCTGGCGCTGCCCCTTTGATGACCGACAGGCAGCTTCTGCAGAGCATATGGCTGGAGCAGCGCTCCTTGATTGAGGGACAGAGGGTTATGTCCGAGACTGTTGGGCGGCTTACGCGCCAGGTTAGGGCTCTTTGGAGGAACCAGCGTGGGGAGGTCCTCTCGGATGTTGAGTTGGGTCTCTTTGCTCCATCTCCACCTCCTCCAGAGACAGGCGATGCTCCTTATGAAGATGATAACCCCGCAGGGGTGTGATGATTCGTGACCGTGCTTGGGATTGTTTTGTTGGGACTTGTTTATGTTTACTTTATTTATAGTTTTCTTGTTTAGGGTATGTTGGTGGTGGTGTGTTTAATTTGTTGTTATTTTTATTTTATATTGGTTCGGTGTTTGTTTAGTTTGTTTAGGTTGTTCGAGAATGGCCGGGTAGTAACCTTAACCGATTGTGTAGCCATTCTCGTTTGGTGTCTCCCTTTTCCTATGTAACCGTGGTTATTATATGCTAATATAGTCCTATTTGATTTCCTAAAGTCTTTTGTTCTCTTTTTGATCAGTCATATCATGCATGCATGGAATTACCTGTTTACGTGGTTGCATTTGTGAGCATTTCCTTGCCTGTTTGTCTTCTCTTGATGCTTTAACGTGTGAGAATACTTGCATGTATTTTTATAATCGTGACGGGCTTCATTGATAACCCATCGTGTGTGATTGTCTTGAGAGTGATATTCCGGCGAGATTTTGAAATCGAAGCTTGCCATGTGGATTAAAATTCGGCTTAACTTGACTGAGAATTTAATTTATGAAAGCTCCGTTGCACTTGCACGTCGGACATATTTACCTAGTTGATTAAGAGGATTGTTGCAATAGAACGTCATGTTTGTGCCATACATGTATATCCTATCAACTTTCACGTTGCATGTTGCATGCTAATCTCATAGTCATTTTGTTTAGTTTTCGCTTTTGCTTTGATTTCTTCCTTTCGATTTGCATCATTGTGAGGTGTCGCTAGGGACTAGCAACATGTAAGTTGGGGGGTGTGATTGCTCGCAATCATACGCTCTAATTTCATAATTGTAAGACCCAAATGCACGCTAACGAGGATGTAAATCGCTAGGTTTTGTTAAGATATTCATTTGTCTTGTTTCCTTGTGCATTATAGGTTTTTGGCGTTTTTGAAGCCCAAATTCACTCTCCGATGAAGCGCGACTCGCAGTCGAAGGTGGGGACAGCGTCGAGGAAGCATGGAGCATCAAGATGGGTTTTTCTGGGAATTTTTGGGTCATCTATCGATAGATGAATGTGCCTATCGATAGATGCCAGTCTCTGCATCTCAATAAAAAGCTGCTCGTGGATCATCTATCGATAGGTGGATCTCGCTATCGATAGATGCCGGCTTCTGTTTCGCAATTTGGAGATTTATTTCTTGAGCTATCGATAGGCAAAGGGAGGTATCGATACATACCAGCCTCTGGACCTTTAATTTTGGAATTTGATTTATGATCTATCGATAGGCGTGGTCATGTATCGATAGATACCAGCTTCTGACTTCACATTCTCGGCCAAATTTCCAGCATCTATCGATAGCGGTTCTTGCATCTATCGATAGATGCCCCTCCAGTCCCAAGGCGATTCAGGGTTTCGCGTTCTCTATCGATAGGTGTTCATGCATCTATCGATAGAGATTCTTCAAGTTCGTTCTTCAGCAGCTGACCTTCGCAGCATCTATCGATAGGTGCCTTGCACGCTATCGATAGATGGCTGCCTGCTCCGTTTTTTATGCTAAGTATTTGTGTAATAATGTTGACTTTGAGGGATATTGTTGTCTTTTGCCTCTTTGACTTTTAGGGGAGTATTTAAGCTACTTTAAGAGGAGAGAGAGGGAGCTTTTTCTTTTGTCATTTTGCTCATAAAGTGAGCCCTTGTTTTCTAGTGCTTTCTTGGCACTTTCTAGGCATCCAATCACTACCTATCCTACTCCAAATAGGCCCAAGTTAGACTATGATGAGGAGGAGCATCTACGGATCGCCGATCTACGTCATGGCCGGCTAGGTCACCCGGTTATGGGGTGAGGCAAGGATTTTTGGGTGAGGTTTTTAGTCACCATTTTGTAATTAATGTTATTTAACTTTGGGATAGACTTGTATTTGAGAGCCTAGTGCTTTTAACCGTTTATATATCAATATGTTTTAGTTTTCTGTGATTACTATCTCATACAAATACAAGTGGTGCTTACTTTAATGAATGATTGAGTTAATGGTGGTTTGATCATTAGCATAGGTTATGCATTATCGTTTGATTCTGATAGTTTATGGCTTTTGATTAATCGTTATACACTTAATCATTCATATCATTTTGGTTAACTTATTCTTGTAGTCTAGGTTACCATTATCCCGTGTTAAATAGCATTTCATATTATAATCGGTGATTATTAACTTGCCCTAATCCGAACCGAACCCCATTACCTTTCTCCACTTTATCTTTTATTAATTACTCTAGTTCGTCTTTAATTTACTATTAGGACCTTAATCAACAACCAACCAATCACCTTTGAATCACAATCACTAGCGTAGCTTCTTATTTACTTTAAACTAGATTCAACCATATTCTCTGTGGACGACCCGCACTCACTCTAACTTGCGACTTGAGGTTAAATTTCCGTTGAGTGTGGTCCTATAAATACTTTTAAATCTTGGCGCATGGTGGGGAATTAACCTCCCTCACCGTGGTGCGACCAGTTCCAAACCCATGTGGCCGAAAATCATAGTGGGAGAGAGAGTGTGTGCTAGTGTTAGGGTTAGGGTTAGGGTTAGGGTTAGGGAATCTTACCATAATCTAACCCTTTTAGGGTTTCCATAAACTCCAAATATGCTGCAATATAATCTATATTGTAATCATTAAAAATAAGAAAGAATCAAATCAAAGATAGGAAACTTTCCTAAATCAAATAATTCACAAAATAGAAACTAGGAATTTCTTAGTTTGACATTTAGGGATTCCTAAATCAAATTAGGAAATTTTCCTATTTTAGCTTAGGGTTTCTAAAACCTAAAACCAGCCACCATTGATGATGAATACAAGGATTCAAAGAACCCTAAAACACCATTGTTGAACTCTTTAACAAGCTTCATCGATATACATGTTTAAATGAATTTAAACTAAGTTATTTGCATTAATCAAGAACCAATATTTAAACTATTTAAAATTAATCAAGATATATGTAAATACATTCTAGGTTTGAAAAACCCTAGTAGCCGAAATCCATGAGGGTGTAAAACCCCATGGCCAAAATCCCTATTAGGGTAATCAAAAACCCTAAACTCCATTGAAACTAGTTTTTCTTAAAAACAAGCTTTTGTTCATGTTTTCCAAAAAGAAGAACTTCATCCATTCATTCATGGGTTTCCAAAAATCCAAGATTCAATCATGTTTAATGATTATAGGGTTACCATAACCCAAATCATAAACAAGATCATTAAAGATCCATGTTAGGGTTCAAAAACCCTAAGTGGCCGAATGGAGAGAGAGAGAGAGAGAGGAGAGAGAGAGGTGTGTACCTTGGAGGGGACTTGATCATCAACAAAGCATCTTCATACCATGGAGATCAAACCCTAATGATCTAATCATATAGAAACTAAACCCTAAGGGGTCCGAAATTGATAGAGAGATTAGAGAGTAAACCCTAAACTTTTTAGGGGTTTTATTAAAATCTCAAAACAAAACAACATTGGGGTAAAACACCATATTGCCGAACCTTATAGGGCTGCCTCTCATCATGGCCGTGACCTAGCTAGGGTTACAAAAAATCCTAGTTGCCATTTAAATACCAAAACAACAAGCAAAACACAAGAGGTTCATGAGAACCTCTCATGGCCGAAATCACCATTGCTTCTAAAACCATTGATTTTTTATTTTAATTAATTAAATCCATTCTTGCCATCATTAAACACATGTCCATGCTTGATTTGGCTCTGATACCACTGAAAGGAATCGTTTGAAATACATGGAATCGCAGCGGAAGACAAAATAAAAAATTTTTATAAAGATGATTCCATCATCGAATATCCTAACCATGATCGTACAAGCATAGGGACATGTGATATACATACAATCAAATAAATTTATCAAACATAAATTAAATCTTACTTGATTCGCCTTTCGATTTGCAATCCTTGATCTTGAACTTCAACGCGATGAAGTCTCCAACGGTATCTACACGAATACAAGATCACTTGAATCCTTGAAACTTTTCTACAATGGAAGAATCAAGCTTGGGAGAGGGGAGAAACTCTTTCTCTAATTTGATTATGGGAGGCTTAGTGCTAGCTTGTCTCATCAACTAGTATTTATAGAAAACCCCTAGGGTTTCTATTTAATACTTATTTCCAAAAGTAACTTAATTCTATTTATATATTACTAATTAATATATAACTTAATTCCTTATATAACACAAGGTTATTAATAGAATTAATTTTAGGAAATTCCATTCTCTCTTTAATTCAAGAGACTCTCTTATACTCTTTGTTTGTGTGTGACCCATTGGGTTCATCCCAACCTAGCAGTGACTAGGGACATCTACATGTCTCCTAAAATAGAAACTTTCTATTTAAAGGTTTAATTGAAACTATTCCAATTATGCCCTCATTGATAACACTTATCAATAGGCTTTCACTGGTCATGAATGACGTCTAACAATGTGTCATGACATGCCCTAGGTTTGGGTGAATAGCAGAACTATGTGAACCCTTCTTGTTACTTAATCCTTCATCCCCTAATGTCATAGTTAAGATATTTAGGGTATGGATATAAGTCAAAACCCTATCTTAACTTTCTCCTCATATGTTCTTCAAATTATAATCTCAATAAGATGAACCCTATGAAACCCTTTCATACTTCATCTATCACTCTGGTCAGAGTGTTAGAAGTATGCCCTAAAACCAATCCTAAAGGGTATATTAAGTTTCATATTATCTTAATATATGGAAGGTATAACTTATCTAATATGTTCTCACATATATGATAAGGTCCATGAATAAATGATAAGAGAAATATACATCTCAAAGTGTTGAGATAGAGAGACTGATATTTCTCATATACATCTATTCTAAAAGAGTTCCTACTCAAAGGTTTATTAAAGTGGATATTTAATTAACCGTATGAAGAGTAGCAGAGATTTAAACCAACTCATATGGAGGATAGGTAGTCTTTCCTATCAGTGTAGTGACACTTAGGTTAATCTGTGGGTGCATATTAGAGAATATGTACACTGAACATGATCTACAAAGAGTATTCCTATGGTAGTTCTGTCAAAGGAATATTCTAGTGTTATGTCTATTTATTTGGTAGTCCTTAGACCTTTTTTACCATAGCTGTCTTATGCATAGGTTGCTAGAGTTTGATAGTATCTTGTACAGCCTTATCCATAAGGTTGTAATCGGGGCTCATTGGCTTTAATGAGTTATGCATGAAGATGGATGAGTGTGCAATAAGGGATCATCACTCTCTGTTATATGAGAGAGAATGTCAGGATAAGTTCACAAAGATAATTCTCAAAGGGAACCTCTGGCCAGAGTGATAGGTAAACAGTGAAAAGAGTTTCACTGCGATTACCTTATTGAGATTATATTTTGTGGGACAGATATCAAGTTGTTAAGATAGGATTTGACTAAAACCATACCTATTATCTTAACTGTGACATTAGGGAATGAAGGATTAAATAACATGAAGGGTTCACATAGTTCTGCTATTCACCTAAACCTAGGGTATGTCATGATATGTTGCTAGATGTCACTCATGACCAGTGAAAGCCTATTGATAAAGTGTTATCAATGAGGGCAAAATTGGAATCGTTCCAATTGAACCTTAAAATAGAAAGTTTCTATTTTTGGGAGACATAGAGATGTCCCTGTCACTGCTAGGTTAGGGTGAACCCAAAGGGTCACACACAATAGAGAGCAAGTGAGTTCCTTAAGCTTGTGGGAGGAGAATCCTATCATTGAGTTATGTTTGATTTTAATTATTAAAGGTTAATTGATTAAAGTCAAAACTAACCGAGAATAGGATTACTCTATTCTAGGATGTTTGGTCGTGCTAGCACTAGTAACCAAACACCCCAAAAGAGGAGAAAGTCTATTTATATGAGTGTTTTACACACTCTAGGGTTAAGCAAACCCTAGTAGCCGAAATTCCTCTCTCCTCTTGCTTGAACGTAAATTGATGTGTTGTGCGCATGAGATTCCCAAGCGTAGGAGTCTTATGATCGTCTAGCAATAAAACTAGGAGTACCTAGGTCATTTCCACAGGAGTGGAATAGGTTCTAGTAATTCTTAGATTATGCTACCCAATGAATGTAAAACAAGTGTAACTATGGGTTTTGTGTGATTGTGAGATTTGTGCCAAATTAATGGCAAAGATTTGATTTGAAGACTTGTAAATGAGAGAAAGGATGGGTTCTATGGATTCATTCCTTCCTAACCTAGGCTTAGTGATTTCTCAAACATACACATTCAAATGGTCCATGTGACAAATGGCTTTGAATGGAAAGATTTTAACAAGAAAAGCTCATGAGAAAAGAACATAAGATGGAATGCAACTCACTACTCATTTTGATGTTTCAACATACACATGGAGTTCACATGTGCTCATCACCAATATACAACCTCTCACAAGTCATATTTTGGTCATGAATATGACTCCATGTGGTTTTAAAAGAAGAGAGAGTAGAGGAAGCTAGCATTCCATTAACATTAAAGCATTTGGGTTGAGAAACCACCATTACCTTGGGTTTTGGAGAGGAACTTCATCAAAGAACCCTCCTTAAATGCTTAGCTAGCCATAATGGAGAAGAAAATAACCATTCACAACCATAAAAGCTGAAAATGAGTAAATGCTTTGTAATAAATGAACCAAAAACAAGTGTAGCTTACAACCTTGAGATGAAAATGGAAAACAACAACCTAAACTAGAGATTACAAGGTAAGAACAACAAGATTAAACAACAAACTAAGCTACACTAAGCTAGAAATCCAAGAACACAAGCTAAACTAAGCTAAAACCCACAAAAACTAAGCTAACCCTAGAAAACCAAAGCTAAGAGCAAGAGAGAATGGTTCCTTCAGCTGCAAATGTGCCTTAAATACCCCCCCCCAAAAGGGCATCAGACATGGGGACAAATGGACAAGAGTGCCCTTGAGTTTGGAAGGTTTTACAAAAGACCCGGAGGATTTCCCGAGCAAAGGGACCGGTACCCCCCAAGGTGGGACCGGTACCATTCAATACTGCATTAGTGGGACCGGTACCCCCCAAGGTGGGACCGGTACCCCCTCTGCAAAATTGCCAGGTTTGCCTTGTTTTGACTTCCAAGATCCCTCGCTTCATCCTCGCTTGCCCCGAATGATCGCATGAGCTCGAAAGACCACTCCAAAGGTGCTTGGTCCTTCAATGCCTTGGAATTGGGCGGATGTCTTGCTTGGAGAAGGCTTTAGCAGAGAATGCTTCAATAATGTAAAACAAAGAGCATGAGAATGAGCTAGTGGCCTTGGTCAATGGATGAAAACCTTCGGCATTCATCGAACACCTTCAAAAGAATGGAATTAGCACCATGCAACCTGCAAGTGCTCAAAAATAATGAAAGGATTAAAAATACCAGAGTCAAGCCAAACTAGGGTTGAAGAACAGGTAAAATGTACAAAAAGACAACTAAAAATGGGCGAATTATGTGCTAAACACACCCTCCAACCTGTATCTTGTTAGTCCCTAGTAAGATTTGAACCAAAAAGAACTAAGAACTAAGAGAAAAGAAACCAATAAATGAACAAAAGAGTTCGCTTTCGACATGCAAACATGAGTACACTACTTGAACTTGAAATATAATGCAAGAGATTGAACTAATTATGCTTATCCCTTTTCCATGTGTGTGGAATTTTGCCAATAAGAGCTTCACAAAACCAGCATCAATCAACAAGAACTAAAAACAGTGATATAAGAATGAGTGGAATGTAGTAACGCGAAAGCATACACCATGAAGCAGAAATAAAGCATTTATAACAAAAACTAAACATTCATAGATGCATAATGTTCATAAGGGAACAACCAACACTTTAAAATCAAAAAGGACTTTTAAGCATGTAATGACCGGGGGTTTACACAAAGGGGCTTCAAAACAAAACGGGTGCTGGCTTTAACATGGCTTGGGTCACTACCCTGTGCCAACACCGCCCTATGCTACCCTAAACGAAATAAAACTAGACTTAGAAAAGTAAAAACACAACTGAAACACAAACAACCTAACTACTAACAAATACCCCAACTACTCCTCCTCTGATTCCTCCTCATCACTGAAATCATCTTCATCCACACAGTCGTCAAGCTCATCGGAATCCCCCTCCAAGGTAGGAAGTGGTGGTTCAACAGCAGATGGGTCACCTCTAAGCACAAGAACCTCTCTCTCCAACCTAGCCAGTCTATGGTCAATCTGCTTCTGCTTCCCCAGAATGCATTTGAACCATCCCTTGATTCTGCGCTCCATTCTCTTGAGTGGAGATGTACTTGCAGGCTTAGGCGCTGACGACGAGGACGGCCCTTCAGAAACTGACTGGGATTGAGCTGGCCTGGGGTTCACTGAAGCTGCTATACTCCTTGCTTCGGTTACATTGTTGATGGGACCAAAGTGAGGAGGTGTCATTTTGTTCTTTGGAGGCAACTTGATTCCTTCAGCTTTTACAATTTGAGTGATCAAGCAAGGAAGAGGCATGTAGGTCGACTTGCTTGCGAAGTTCACAAAGTCCCTCATTACTCCCCAAATTACCGCTGCGAAGTCAATTCGCCGCCCATTCATCACTTCAAAAGAAACTTGATCTCATCGACTCTTGGTATTTTTTCTTTTCCTTTTGGGTCAATGCGACAGTGGATGATTTTGTTCATTAAGGCATACTCGGGCTTTAGCTTCCCAGGGGTGAACTGATTTTTATTGAATGATACCATTGGCACAGGATTTGAGCACATAGCTTGAGCGAAGGATGCCCCATTGAAAGCTGTCAAAGGGCGGAATGGGTAAGGGACACCATCTGCATGGGAAGGTCGAGGATATCCCAAGGCCGTAGCAATGACAGTAGTGTTCACTAGAAAGGACTTTCCACCTACAGTTGTCTTCATGTGATACTCCATTTCCGCATGTACTCTGAAATTCGAGTAGAACTCTCTCACCACGGATGGGTGATAGCCCTCGACAGGCCTACACAGGAAACCCAAGTTTTGGGTATCTATAGCACCTCGAATGGGATGAGTGTGGATAAAGGTTGAAGCTTCAACAGTCCTTTCACAGACGAATCCTCTTTTAGCAAGTGACTGAACCCATTTATCCTCTTCCCCTTCTTGCCTACCCTCATCAAACATGGCCTCTATGTCATCATCCTCGCTCTCTTCACTTTCACTTTCATGCCTCTTTCCCCTTCCCTTCTTCACAGGTTGAGAAGAGCTTGCCTTTCTCTTTTTAACTGCCTGCTCCACAGAAGAGCCTGAGGCTTTCCCTCCTTTCGGTGTCTTGGTTCTAGCCATGAGCGGCACAACTAGACCAAAAACACAAAGTAGCACTAGCATGGCTACTACACAATCCCACATACCCATTTCAATGAACATCGAACATCCCCTCTTAGCATCGCACAGCATTTTCCTCCCCAAAAGCTCCATAATCAACACAAATCACTACCAACAAGAGTATAATCCCCAATAACAATACCACACTTCACCCAAACACAAATCACCAAATGTAGAACAAAAACCTAACTTGCTTGCAAACTTCAAAAATTGAGACACTTACCCACAATGCAAGAGAATGCTTCAAAACACCCAAAAGAAGTCCACCACCACCACTCTAGCGCATACCCGCCTTCAATCAATGGAAAGAGTGTGTAAAATGGTGGATTTTCAGGTTTTAGGGTTAGGGTTTTGAGATATGAGATGGGAATGGGGTGATGTGTGGTGAAAAAGTGAGAAAACTAGGGTTTTGATGGTGGATTTGGTGAGGAATGGTAAAAATCTCTCCAAAGTGATGGAGAATGCTTGGGAGGGGTTGAAAATGAGAGGAAAGTTGATAAAAGTGGGTGAAATAGGGTTGGAATGGGGTTAAAAGTCGAGCTAGGGCTTAAAAGGCTCGGATTTTTCAAAGTGCAGCAGGGGGTACCGGTCCCACTTAAAGTGGTACCGGTCCCATTCAATTCTGTAAGATGGGTACCGGTCCCTCCATGAGGGGCACCGGTCCCACTTGCTGAAAATGCCCACTTTTGCCTTTTTTAAGCAATTTTTCACCTTTGCAACCCACCATACCTTGTTCAAATGAGTTTTCAACCACCACCACCTTAAAACACCGGGGAAAAAGTACCACGGCATGCTAACACGGCTCCGCCTTCCAAATTTACCCTAGGGTTCCTAAGCTTTGAACGAATTGGCACTCTTGGCTCAAATTAGGGTTCGAAATGGAAACTTTCAAGGAGTTGAGGTTCAAAAGAGCAATGATGGCCTATAATCATCTTTCAAAGTTGTACGATTGTTCCAAAATGAATATGATGCATACAAATGAAAGTTCATGCGAAAATGCAATTCTTGAAGCTTAAATCAAGCGAAAGTGTACTTGAAACAAAAATCATGACTTGCGAGGCTAAAAATACCAAATGTATTCGATATGATCATAACTTGATGCGAGTCACGATGTGGAAAAACATGAATAGATGGATGGGATGACAAAATGTTCAAGTGATATGCTATACGTTTTAGTTCCACTCCAATGGCGTGCATGTTCAATAGGAAAGTTCACATACATAATGCAAGTTCAATAGGAAGCATAGCATATAAGTCTCAAGTTTTATTCTCATGTAAGCTCAAAAGTCGAAAAATTTTGCATCAAAAGTATTTGCTATGATTCTTGCTAAGCATGCTACTCTATATCCAAAAAGAAGCTACCTATTGTGTGAGAATGATCATGAAAAATGAACACAAGTGAACCTCCCCCCCTACTTAAGAATGAGCATTGTCCTCAATGTATGAAAAGATAAGCATTTAAAGACAAAAATGGGAAGAGACTACAAAAGCACTTGCAAATCATTTACACTACCGTAAATCTGCACAAAGGTTAGAGTATCCACAATTTCCAAAAGAAAACAACTAAACAAAGGTAAAAAGAGCTATATACACATAATCACAAAAGAAGTTACTCTGATGGGGCTTCGCAATAGACTGGGTCTACAAGTTCCTCTTCCACAGTCTCATGCGAAAAGTTCTCCAAAAATGGCTTGAGGCGTTGTCCATTCACTTTGAAAATGTTGCCATTCTTGGGATTCTCAATCTCCACAGCCCCGTGAGGGAACACGGACTTGACAATGAATGGTCCCACCCATCGGGACCTCAACTTGCCAGGAAAAAGGTGCAGCCTAGAGTTATACAACAGGACCTTTTGATTTGGCTCGAAAGACTTACGAGCGATGTTCTTGTAATGAAACGCTTTCATCTTGTCCTTGTAAACCCTAGCACTTTCATAGGCGTCTTGCCTAATCTCTTCGAGCTCACTTAGCTGGAGCTTCCTCTGCTGACCTGCGGCATCAAGATTAAAATTCAAGTGTTTAATAGCCCAGTATGCCCTATGTTCCATCTCCACTGGCAGGTGACACGCCTTTCCATACACTATGCGATAGGGAGACATGCCTAATACTGTTTTAAAGGCCGTGCGATACGCCCATAAGGCATCAGTCAACCTAAGTGACCAATCTTTCCTATTGGGGTTCACAGTCTTCTCTAGGATGTGCTTGATCTCCCTATTGGCCAATTCAGCTTGGCCATTGGTCTGTGGGTGGTAGGCGGTTGACACTTTATGGGTTACCCCATATTTTTTCATTAAGGTCTCAAAGGGGCGATTGCAAAAATGCGAACCGCCGTCACTAATGATCGCCTTAGGTACCCCAAATCTAGACATGACGTTCTCTTTCAAGAATTTCAAAACTACTTTATGGTCATTGGTCTTAGATGGGATAGCCTCAACCCACTTGGACACATAGTCCACTGCCAATAAGATGTACAGGTTACCAAAGGAGGATGGGAAAGGTCCCATAAAGTCGATGCCCCAACAATCGAAAATCTCAATAACTATGATGGGTGTGAGGGGCATCATGTGTCTCCTAGTAACTCCCCCTAACTGTTGGCAACGGTCGCAGGTTTTGCAAAACTCAAAAGAGTCTTTGAACAAGGAAGGCCAATAGAAACCGCATTGTAGGATTTTGGCGGCTGTCTTCCTAGCAGAGAAATGACCCCCACATGCCTCACTATGACAAAATGACATAATGCTCGGTATTTCAATATCCGGCACACATCTTCTCAAGATTTGGTCAGGGCAATATTTAAAGAGGTAAGGGTCATCAAAGTAATACTTCTGCACCTCTCTCAAAAATTTCTTCCTATCCTGAGCATTCCAATGGGTAGGAGTCTGTTCAGTCACAAGATAGTTCACTAAATCCGCAAACCAAGGGCATTGGGAAAGAGCAAACAGTTGCTCATCAGGGAAGGTCTCAGATATGGGAAGGGTGTTAGTAGAATCATCAAAGGAGATCCTAGACAAGTGGTCGGCGACAACATTCTCAACTCCCTTTTTATCTTTGATTGTTAAATTGAATTCTTGGAGGAGTAGAATCCACCTAATTAGTCTTTGCTTGGCATCTTGTTTTGTCAAAAGATATTTTAATGCCGCATGATCCGTAAAGACTAGAATGGGTGAACCTAGGATGTACGACCGAAACTTGTCTAAGGCAAAAACCACCGCTAGCAACTCTTTCTCAGTAGTTGTGTAATTTCTTTGGGCATCATTCATTGTTCTACTAGCGTAGTAAATGACATGTGGTTTTTTATCCACCCTTTGACCTAACACCGCTCCTATGGCAAAATCACTGGCGTCACATATGATTTCAAAAGGTAAATTCCAGTCGGGTGTTTGCATGATAGGAGGTGAAGTTAGCATCTCTTTCAATTTACAAAAAGCGACCTCACAATCATGCCCCCACTCAAAAGGAACGTCCTTGCCCAAGAGATTACACAAGGGTCGCGCAATCCCGCTAAATCCCCTAATGAACCTCCTATAAAAGCCAGCATGTCCTAGGAATGATCTCACATCTTTTACAGTCTTAGGAGAGGGAAGTTTGGCAATTAATTCAATCTTGGCCTTATCAACCTCTATTCCCCTAGACGACACAATATGTCCTAGGACTATTCCCCGTGTCACCATAAAATGACACTTTTCCCAATTCAGCACAAGGTTTTTCTCCTCACATCTTTCTAGAACCTTAGATAGGTTCTCCAAGCAACTATCAAAAGAATCCCCAAAGACTAAGAAGTCATCCATGAAAACTTCAACAATCTTTTCCACCATGTCACTAAACAACCCTGTCATGCATCTCTGGAAGGTATCAGGCGCATTACACAAACCAAAAGGCATTTTCCTAAAGGCAAATGTCTCAAAGGGACATGTGAAAGTAGTCTTCTCTTGATCCTCTAAGGAAACCTCTATTTGGTTGTACCCCGAATACCCATCTAGAAAACAATAAAAGGCATGTCCCGCAACTCTCTCTAGGATTTGGTCAATGAAGGGTAAGGGGAAATGGTCTTTCCTAGTGGATGAATTTAACTTCCTATAGTCAATGCACACTCGCCACCCCGTGGTGACTCGTGTGGGAATCAATTCACCCCCTTCATTTTCTACAACAGTAATACCCGACTTCTTGGGCACCACTTGTATAGGACTCACCCACTTACTATCCGCTATAGGATAGATTATCCCCACATCCAACAACTTCAGAACCTCCTTTCGCACAACCTCCTTCATTATGGGGTTCAATCTCCTTTGAGGTTGGCGGGAAGGTTTGACATCATCCTCGAGATAAATCCTATGAGTGCAAAGAGAGGGACTAATTCCCTTGAGGTCGGCAATGGACCAACCTATGGCACTTTTGTGGTCTCTAAGCACTTCCAACAATTTAAGCTCTTGGTCAATCTCCAAGTGAGAAGAAATGACCACGGGATAGGTCTCATTGTCACCTAGGTACACATATTTCAAATCAGAGGGCAAGGGTTTCAACTCTAACTCCGGTGGTTGGATACTTGATGGGACAAGACTTTTCTCAATGGGTGGCAATGCTTCGAAGCGAGGCACCCACCCATTCACTTCCATAACTTCCTCTTCATTGAGCATGGAGTATAGAAACTCCATCTCATCACTCACCTCCACATCTTCAACAATCTCATGTTAGAATTGTGCCCTAAAACCAATTAGTAGATTGTAATTAGGGAACTTTAATTTCATTTATGTTATTGAATGAATCTTATTCATCTATATAATGGCTTTTATATTATCATGTA
>JAESVK010068789.1:0-10830 GCA_017140935.1 Hamamelis virginiana
TATGAGTCTCCATATCTCAACAACTTAAGATACATATTTCTCTTATCGTTTATTCATGGACCTTATCATATATATATTTAAATATACATGACAAGTTGTACCTTCAAATTAATATAATATGAAATTGATATGTCCTATAGGATTGGTTTCAGGGCATACCTCTAACAATCTCCCACTTGCACTAAAGCCAATCGGCATAGTATCTTATACCAGTCTTCGCAAGACAATGCTTCTAACACTCATCTAAGTTGTTATGGCAATGGGGACACTATGCAAATAAACTTTGCAACTTTATTATTTTCGATAATAGTAGTTAAACTAATATCCGCTGCCAACTTTGATGTCATAGTATATGAGACTTGTGTTCTCGAAAGAAAACGACATACTCTAGACGTCCTTTTAGGCAATTTGTAAATAGCATCCCTTTATATAATTTCTTTATATATACAAGTATTTCATCCTTAAACTCCTTTAAGAATATACATATATTTATTCAGAATTACTAATCTAAATAAATAATCAATATCTGCTAACAATTATTTGCAGCATTAATGATATTGATTCAAGTACATAAATTTTAATCATATGAGTCTCCATATTTCTCAAATATCATGCTCATATGAAATCTCTCACAAAATCGAATTTTGAGAAATTTGAATTCTTATAACGATTATAGAATTCATAATACTACGCTAGTATTTGAAGTATGTACTTTATAAATAAAGTTAATAATAATATCAATGACTTGCAAGCTCCCACTTTCGTTTTTGAAACAAGGTATTTCATGTATTAAACATTTTAACATAAAATTTCTTTTGATGTTTCATAAAGGTATAGTTCTCAACTATTGTGGAAACATTGTTTTCCAATAACTCTTTATTTGAGAAAACAAACTTTTGAAGTTTATTTGGAATATCTCATATTTCCAAATAATTTCCAAACTTTATCATTTAACATATTTAAGGTCTATAAATGATATAAGATTCAACCAAATATTCTCAATATTTTTCTTTTAGTTTTACTTCATATGAATCATTTGAACTCTTCAAATATTCATAGCTTTGAATCATTTGAACACTTTCAAATATTCAAATAGACATGAAGTATACAAACTAAATTTTAAGGTTTATACATCTTATGTATTATCTTTTTAGTCTCCTTATAAAATAAAGTGATAGGTTCATATTAATTAATGAATCAAAATTCATTTATTAATGTGATCCTTGAAGTTGAATCCTGATATATCATTTCATGCATTTATTCAAAGCATTCATAAAGAGTATAGAACTTTAAATCAATTGCCAGAATTAATCCAAAATATCTAATATTATAGATTAATTGTTTTAAATAAAACCTCAACTAAGAAGTATTAAAACAACCAGCAATTTTAATAAAGTTTTTATGAACTCTAAATAAACTAATCAATTATTAAGCTTTTGTGTCAAATGCATCAACTGTTGATTCATTTCCAAACAAAGAAAGCTTGACATCTACTTGATCTTCTGTCTTTTATATACAATCACATTGTATAAGAAAGTATAATTAGGTATCGGATACCATAAATAGAATAATACTAATTTTTAATTAGTAAAGGAATAAAGCATATGAAGTACCATTAGAAGAACCATTCTTCAAACTAGATACTCCTTGCAGTTTCTCTTCTAATGACCTGTCTTACCGCACTGGTAACACTTTCCTTTTAGACTTCTCATTCTTAATGCTTCATTTTGGCTTATCATGAGACTTTTTCTTCTTTCCTTTGCCCTTAGGTTCGGTCTTAGAAGTGAAAGCTCCGTTGATAGCCAAAACATTCCCTTTGGGTTCCTTTTTCAAGGTCTCCTAGTAGTCACTAGCATATTCATCAAATCAATGAGGGAAAAATTATGATGAATTACTTGTGAATTGCAATAAGGGAATGGAGCAAGATGTCAATGCCCTTTTTAACAGTAATCCTAATACTTAGATCATGCAATGAGTGAATGTTCTCGATCATCTTGAGGCAAAGATCATTAACAGATGTCTCATTCATTATCTTATAGGAGAAGAGTTCACTAACAGGATTGTACTTTACAACTCTGCTCTGTGAACCATAAAGTTCCCTCAGATGTACCTTACATCATTATCAAGACACTTACTATAAGTGTTTTTCTTGTCCTAATATGCCCCTTTTTATGACAAAGCATTGGGGTATAGGGCATTAACCACGTAGTCTATTTTATTAGCGGCTAAGACTAGGTTTCTCAAACCAGTCTTGAAAGTTTTTGGACCAGTTAATCGATTGTCAATTAATTATTCTAGAGAGCAGGTTTAGAGGAGCTATCTACAACAGAAAATAATGAATATAATTTCATATTACTAAACTTTAAAAACTCATTTGTCTTTAAGTTTTATGGTACCTCCCACTATTTTATTCAAATCTCATACATCCTTTATTAATGAGATTCGGGAACTTAAGCATTTAATTTCCTTAGCGCGGATTGGGTCCCATCAAGAATTAGTAATCCTCACATAATAGGTTCTTGGATATTAATTTTTAATAGTGGATAACTCTTTATCCTAATGCTTCTCAAAGCAAGTTCCAATCATAATAGGTTCTTGGATAGTACATTTAGTTAAGCCACACCCACCATTCATATAAGTATGGTCAATTGAATGTTGTATCCCTCACATACTAGGTTCTTGGGATACACCATTTTCGCATCTTATGATATCAAATATTTAAAGAAGATAAGATGAATTCTTAGGATGGATATATTCCTGCATAACTGCAACCAAACATAAACACCAAAGGAATTTTCTTATCTTATAATGGTGGGAGAATAGGATAAGGCTCGTACCTCTTCCTTACAACTTATTTTTGAAAATGAAGGGTTTTTGTAAAAGGTCTCATTTTAACATAAACATACATCATATGCATAACATATATATATCGCATACATATAAAGATTTAGACCAATCTTTATTATCAGTCCTCGATTATCCTCTCACTGTCCTTCTAGAGGTTATAGTGGAATTATCTCAAACATATAATAAATTAGGTATAGGCCCTAACAAGTATACATCACATATATAAATGGGCCTTTGGTATGATTATGGACTTTTAAGGTGGGTTCAAGCTTTGAGCCAAAAAGATGAACCCTAGGTCTAAAGTGAGGGTTAATTGGTGATCATAATTAAAATCTTATGTAACTATTACATAATGACTAAAAGATCTTCTCAAGGTCATGTAGTCCTCGCCAAGTCCTTCTCAAGTCCTTGCTTTTCCTCTCGAATAAGAAATCCAACATGCATCTCGGGTCCACCACTCGCCTTCTCAATTTTAAAATTACAATTTATATAAGAAGAAAGGGATAAAGAGGGAAAGAGGCATGCAAGCCCCAAATAATTACATCACCTTATTTAAACAACTTTAAATACAACCCAAACATAAACCATATACATCACATGCGGCCAATCGCATCTTATTTAGTTGGTCTTTAGTCCATAATCATACATTCTAATTACACAATTGCGTTGCATAAAAATAATTGCAACATACATAAAAAGGCAATGATGGCAATGGCATATAATTAATTAAAGTCATGTTATTATTATCATCTCATAATAATAATAAATATATCATTATTATCTCATAATAATAAAAGTTATTTTAATCTCATTAAAAGTATGTCATCATATCTCATATCTCATATGACTATACCAATTTTTTTCTAAATATGTAAAACACCTAAATATTACAAATAGGGTTTTAAATATATAGAATTTAATTTGAGAAATTATTCTCACAATTCCTACCATGCATTTAACACTTTAATATGCTTTGTAGATTAATCACTATTAACCTAAAATGGTGGAATTAAATAATAAATCAAAACCAAAAATTCTAGGGAAGAAACAATTTCTATTTTTCAATAAAAACTTAGAATTCAGCTACTGTTTTGGGACTAAACTTTCCTATATTAAAACTAACTTTTAAAATGTGAGAATACTCCATTTCATAAAGATTTTCAGTCTTATTTCAATTGCATAGGTCTCATCACGTGATTCCATCATATGGTATCACTTTAAGGCATTTTGTGACAGAGAATCAGAATTTCCAAATTTGACTTTTAATCACAAAAACCTTATTGTGGCTAACCTAGGTCATATTAAGTCATGGGAACACTTCCTAAACTTAACTATGACCTTATATTAATGAAGTAAATAGGTGGCATGCTTTGTAAATCAATAAAAACATTTTTCATAGAATTTACAAAACATACATAGTTGCTGCCCAGAAAATACAGCAACCTTGATTTAACTTTAAAACAATTTTAAAATTATTTCCAATGATATATAATCATGCCAAAACTATTCTAACATGTCACTATATCATTTAGCAACAGCCCCATATCATTTTAATCAAATTAAAATGTCAATACATCATATGTATTGCTCAAACTCTCAAGAACACCAAAAAGTGTTTTTCAAGAACTAGTCTCTTGCAACCTACTTGTACTTCACTTTTGATTTTCAAAAACATCAAGAATAATTTTGAAAACAACATAAATGATTTATAAATCATGTGAAGAGCATAAGGCATGAAAAAGATGAAAAAACAAAGGCCATTAGGTTTTCTAAAACCCTACTCCGTGAGCTCGTAGTGAGAGAGAATGAGCTAGGGTTAGGGTTAGGATTTCACAAACCTTACTCTAATCCATCCATTTAGGGTTTCCATAAACCCTAATTAGGGTTGCATCTTTTTCTCAAATTCAAATAATTCATAAAGGAAATAATCAAATCAATATAAGAAAATTTTCCTAAACTTGAACAATTTCAAAATAGGAAATTGGGGTTTTTCAAGATTTGAAATTTAGGGTTTCTAAATCAAATCAAAAAACTTCCCTAATGTGATTTAGGATTTCTCAAACCAAAAACCAGCTACCTTGTCAATTTCTATTAGGGTTTCAAAAGCCCCAAATATTCATTGTTAATCAAATTAACAAAAGCTCCATTAACACATAAGCTAAAACAAGAACTAGGGTCTTAAAACTCCATTGATGAGCTTCAAAAGCTTCACCAATGCCATGGTAGACCACGGCCATGTGTGGGAACCATTCCCACATGATTTTCGGCTCCTCTAAGGATGGTTTGAAGGTTTAAAATATAACAAAAACAACTAGAACAGTAAAACTAAAATTCTAGGTTTCATAGTTTCCAAGAAAGCTTAATAATTTTAAACCAAGTATTCTATGGCTTCCAAAGCCAAAACAAAATCATAGAACCCTTGGAATACTTCCATAGAACACTTCTATGAAGTTTGAAGGGAAGCCATTGAGTGGTTTTAACAAACCAAGCAAAACAAGAATACTTTATAAAATTTTCTGCAGAAAAATAGTGTTACTGTCCAGCGGCTGTTTTGCCTCCAAACGCTGCCTTAATGGCTTGTAAAAATTCCCAAATTTATATGAAAACATTCTATATTGAGTCACGATCGAAACAAGACCAATTTCATTAGATTTGGATCTGTTTTAATCAAGATACAAGCCAAATAAGTTTGCATGCTCCAGAAAAACGGGAATTCTGGGTTTGTTCTTCATTGTGATTCACGGCCATGGCATAGAAACACCCTATAAAACTTATTTTTAATGTATCAAATGCACTAAAATTCAATCTTAAATATTTATTAATCATCTCATGATCAATAAAGAAGAACATGATCAAAATAGATTTACAAACCATTCTTGCATTTCAAAAACAAAACATGGATTCATCAAAAATCCTAGGGCCGAATTCATATGGGGTTCAAGAACCCTTCTTTAAATCACTTTTAATTAATTATATCCATCATCAAGCCATCAAATATTCATAATCATGTTTGAGTTGGCTCTGATACCATTGAAAGGTTGTGATCAAAGAATTGCAGCGGAAGGAAAACATCGTATAAAACTTTTTCATCAAATTGATTCACAATCACAACCATACAAAGGACCAAAATCAAACATCGAACCATGAATACATATACAAGAACATGAAATAAACTATTCAAATCATACTTACTTGATGATTGCCTTTGCGAAACTCCAATTGAATCCAATCTCCAAAAGTATGAAGCCTCCAACGGTATCCACACGAACCCAAAACTCTTCAAAATTTCTTACACTTGTTCAACACTTGAAACAAAGCAAGAAGGAGAGGGAGAGGAGAGAACTCACGGCCCTAGGAGAACTCCTAGGTCACGGCCTCCATGGGAGTGATGTGATGAGTGACCTCCTCTTATATTTTAGGGTTAAGTGGGCTTAGTGCTAGCATGCACTCATCCCCTTGTATTTATAGCAAATACTAGGGTTTCTAACATTTTGCAACTTGGTCCTCCATAATTAACTATTAATTAAAGAGACCTTATAAGTTACTTTAAATTAGAAACTTACCCCTCTCATAAATTAAAGAGCTCTCTTGTGGCCTTTTGTGTGTGACCCATTGGGTTCACCCCAACCTAGTAGTGGACCAGGACATCTCATGTTCCCGAAATAGAAACTTTCTATTTATGGTTCAATTGGAACAATTCCAATTTTTCCCTCAATGATAACACTTACCATTAGGTTTTCACTAGTCATGAGTGACATCTAGCAATGTGTCGTGGCGTGCCCTAGGTGTGGGTGAATAGCAGAACTAAAATGAACCCTTCATGTTACTTAATCATTCATCCCCTAATGTCACTGTTAAGATAATTAGGCATGGTTATTAAGTCAAACCCTATCTTAACAACTTGTTATATGTTCTACAAAGTATAATCTCAATAAGGTGAACCCGATGAAACTCTTTCACAGTTCACCTATCATTTTGGCCATAAATTTCAAACTGAGAATTATCTTTGTGAACGAACCCTGACATTCTCTCTCATCATAGTGAGAGTAATGATTCCTTATTGACCTACTTATTTATCTTCATGCATAACTTATTAGAGCCAATGAGTTTTGATTATATCCTTAAGGTTAAGGCTGTACAAGATACTATCAAACACTAACAACTCAAGCATAAGACAGTTATGGTGTCTCAGGTCTAAGGATTACCAAATTAATGGACGTAACATAAGAATATTCTTTTGACTTAAATTTCATAAGAATATTCTTGCGGATCATATTCAGTGTACATATTCTCTAATATGCACGCACAGATTAACTATAATGTTAGTAATAGATAGGAAATACTACATATCCTCCCATTGGAGCTAGTTTAAATCCGTGCTACTCTTGACGGTTTATTAAATGTCCACTTTAACAAACCTATGAGCAGGAACTTATTTAGAATAAATGTGTATGAGAAATATGAGTCTCCATATCTCAATAACTTGAGATACATATTTCTCTTATCATTTATTCATGGACCTTATCATATATATATATTTAAATATACATGACAAATTGTACCTTCAAATTAATTTAATATGAAATTGATATGCCATTTAGGATTGGTTTTAGGACATACCTCTTACAGACCTAAGGTGCATGGTGGAGTCATATTCGAGAGGAAAGCAAGGACTTAAGAAGGACTTGGAGAGGACTACAAGAGCTTGTGAAGATCTTTTAGTCGATATGTAATAGTTACATAGGATTTTATTACGATCACCTAACCCTCACCTTAGACCTAGGGTTCATCTTTATGGCTCAAAGCTTGAACCCACCCTTAAAAGTCCATAATCAATCCAAAGGCCCATTAATATATATGATGTATGCTTGTTAGAGCCTAGACCTAATTTATTATATGTTCAAGATGAATCCACCCCAGTCTCTATGAGGACAGTGGGAGGATAATTGAGAACTAATAATAAAAGTGGGTCTAAATCTTTATATGTATTTGATATATATATATATATATATGTGATGCATGTGATGTATGTTTATAAAATGTGTTTATAAAATGAGACCTTTTACAAAACTCCTTTTATCACAAAATTAAGTTGTAAGGAAGAGGTATGAGCCTTATCCTAGCCTCCCACCATTATAAGATAAGAAAATTCTATCGGTGTTTATGTTTGGCTGCAGATATACGGGAATATTATACGGGAATATATCCATCCTAAGATTTCCTCTCATCTTATTTTAATATTGGATATCATAAGATGCGAAAATGGTGTAACCCAAGAACCTATTATGTGAGGGATACAACATTCAATTTACCATACTTATGTGAATGGTGGGTGTGACTTAACTAAAATGTACTATCCAAGAACCTATTATGTGAGGATACTACAGTTTAGAGGCTAAAGTACGATTAGAACTTGCTTGAGAAGCATTAGGATAAAAAAGGTATCCACTCATTGAGGGTTAATATCCAAGAACCTATTATGTGAGGACTATTAATTCTTGATGGGACCCCAATCCCCATTATGGAAATTTAATGTTGAAATTCCCTAATCTCATTAAAGGGTGTATGAGATTTGAATAAAATAGTGGGAGGTACCATAAAACTTAAAGACCAATAAGTTTTTATGGTTTAGTAATATAAAATTATATTTATTATTTTCTGCTGTAGATAGCTCCTCTAATCCTGCTCTCTAGAATAATTAAATGACAATGGTTTAATTGGTCCAAAACTTCCAAAGACTAGTTTAAGAAACCTAGTCTTAGATGCTGATAAAATAGACTACGTGGTCAATACCCCATGCCCCAATTCTATGTCATAAAGGGGCATATTAGGAGAAGAAAAGACACTTATAGTAAGTGGATTGGTAATGATGTAAGGTACATCTAAGGGAACTTTATGGTTCACTAAGCATAATTGTAAGGAACAATTTTGTTAGTGGACTCTTCTCCTATAAGATGATAAATGAGACATCTGTTAATGAGCTCTGCCTCAAGATGATCTAGAACATTAACTTATTGCATGATCTTAAGTGTTAGGATCACGAGTAACAAAAGGGAATTGACATCTTGTTTCATTCCCTTCCTACAAGTCACAAGTAATTCATCATAATCTTCCCTCAATGATTTGATGAATATGCTAGTGAGTGTTAGGAGACCTTGAAAAAGGAACCAAAGGGAATGTTTTGGCTATCAATTAAGCTTCCACTTCTTAGACCAAAAACCTAAGGGCAAGGAAAAGAAGAAGTCTCATGATAAGCCAAAATGAGGCATTAAGAAAGAGAAGTCTAAAAGAAAGATTTTTCAGTGCGGTAAGTCAGGTCATTGGAAGAAAAACTACGAGGAGTACCTAGTATGAAGAATAGTTCTTCTGATGGTACGTCTTATGCTTTATTCATTTACTAATTAAGAATTAGTATTATTGTTCTGCTTATGGTAGATGATACCTAATTGTACTTTCTTATACAATGTGATTGTATGTAGAAGACAAAGGGAAGCAGAAAATCAAGTATACATCAAGCTTTCTTTGTTTGGAAATGAATCAACAGTTGATGCATTTGACATAGAAGCTTGATACTTTATTAGTTTATTTAGAGGTTATAGAAACTTAATTATATTCCTAGTTATTATAAAACTTCTTGTTAAGGTTTTATTTGTTTTTAAATACTTTGTTTATTTAAAACAGTTTATCTATGATATTGGATATTTTAGATAAATTATGGCAATTGATTAAAGGTTCGTTACTCTTCATGAATGTTTTGAATAAATGCATGAAATAAGATATAAGGATTCAACTTTAAGGATCACATTAATAAATGAATTTTGATTCATTAATTAATATGAACCGATCACCTTATTTTATAAGGAAATTAAAAGGACAATACATAAGATGTATAAACCTTAAATTTTAGTTTGTATACTTCATATCCATTTGAATATTTGAAGAGTTCAAAGGACTCATATGAAGAAAAACTTAAAGAAAAATATTAAGAATG
The DNA here is from genome assembly GCA_017140935.1 of Hamamelis virginiana. Classification (NCBI taxonomy): domain Eukaryota; kingdom Viridiplantae; phylum Streptophyta; class Magnoliopsida; order Saxifragales; family Hamamelidaceae; genus Hamamelis; species Hamamelis virginiana. Next base: position 9,839 of record JAESVK010068789.1, read on the forward strand.
TTTGGTTGAATCTTATATTACTAATTGACCTTAAATATGTTAAACGATAAAGTTTGAAGATTATTTAGGAATATGAGATATTTCAAATAAACTTCAAAAGTTTGTTTTCTCAAATAAAGAGTTATTGGAAAATAATGTTTCCACAATAGTTGAGAACTATACCTTTATGAAACATCAAAAGGAATTTTATGTTATTAAAAGTTTAATACATGAAATACCTTGTTTCAAAAGGGAAAGTGGGAGCATGCGAGTCATCAATATTATTCTTGATTTTCTTTATAAAGTACATACTTTAAAATACTAGCATAGTATGAATTCCATAATCGTTATAGGAATTTAAATCTCTCAAAAATTCAATTTTGTGAGGGATTTCATATGAGCATAATATTTCAGAAATATGAGACTCATATGATTAAAGGTTATGTACTTAAATTAATATCATTAATGCTACAATTGGTTGTTAGCAGATATTGATTGTTTATTTAGAATAGTGATTCTGAATGGATACATGTATATTCTTAAAAAGTTTAAGAATGAAATACTTGTATGTATAAAGAAATTATATAAAGAGATGCTATTTACAAATTGCCTAAAAGGATGTCTAGAGTATGTCGTTTTCTTTCGAGAACACGGGTTTCATTTACTATGACATCAGAGTTGGCAACAGATATTAGTTTAATTACTATTATCGAAAATAATAAAGTTGCAAAATTTGTTTGCATAAAGTCCCCATTGCCATAACACCTTAGATAAGTGTTAGAAGCCTTATCTAACGAAAACTAGTATAAGATATTATGCTGATTGGCTTTAGTGCAAGTGGGAGATTGTTAGAGGTATGCCCTAAAACCAATCCTAAAGGACATATCAATTTCATATTATATTAATTTGAAGGTACAACTTGTCGTGTATATTTAAATATATATATGATAAGGTCCATGAATAAATGATAAGAGAAATATGTATCTTAAGTTGTTGAGATATGGAGACTCATA
>JAESVK010068791.1:0-13498 GCA_017140935.1 Hamamelis virginiana
TGACTAAAACCATACCTATTATCTTAACTGTGACATTAGGGGATGAATGATTAAATAACATGAAGGGTTCACATAGTTTTGCTATTCACCTAAACCTAGGGTACGTCATGATATGTTGCTAGATGTCACTCATGACCAGTGAAAGCCTATTGATAAAGTGTTAACAATGAGGGCAAAATTGGAATCGTTCCAATTGAACCTTAAAATAGAAAGTTTCTATTTTTAGGAGACATAGAGATGTCCCTGTCCACTACTAGGTTAGGGTGAACCCAAAGGGTCACACACAATAAAGTGTAAGTGAGTTTCTTGAACTTGTGGGAGCGGAATCCTATCTTTGAGTTATGTTTGATTTTAATTATTAAAGGTTAATTAATTAAAAGTCAATCTTAACCAAGAATAGGATTACTCTATTCAAGGATGTTTGGTCATGCTAGAACTAGTAACCAAACACTCCTAAAAGAGGAGAAAGTCTATAAATAAGAAAAGTGGGAACCCTGAATAAGCAAGCATCACATTCTAGGGTTCCCACTCCTCCCTAGCCGTTTTCTCTCTCCTCTCTCCCTCTCCAAGCTAGCTCCTCACAAGGTGTTGTGGAGGACTAGAAGGTTTAAGGAGTCTTGCACTTGTGTGGATACACTTTGGAGGTTTCATCGTTTTGAAACTCGAAGGAAAGCTGCTTCGCAAAGATTACAAGTAAGCATGTTTTTATTTTTAATTATATGTTCTTGTATGTTTTAAATATATAACCCTATACTTGAATCGGTTCTTGAAGGTTTTGTATTGGATTGTTTTCTTAAAAGAAAAATTTTTGTTTTTCACTTCCGCTGCGAATCCATGTTTTGACACAGAACCTTTCATAAGCCCCCTTTCTCCAACTGTAAAATGTGTCTTTTATACCCCCTCTAGGGTTACAAAGAATGAGGGATGAAAAGATCAAAGTAACCTTGCTTAAAAACTCAAAATACACAAAACTGCTGCAAAATCGGGGCTCAGTATCGGTACTCAAATTTCAGTACCGGTACTCAAACCTCTCTGCCCTCAAAATTAGCATCGAGTACCAGTACTCAAATTTCAGTACTGGTACTCGAATGCAGAAATTGCCTAAAAAGTTTTCCCGACTTCAAATGCTCATAACTTTCTCGTCCGGAGTCGGATTTGGACGTTCTTTATTTGCACGCGAAGCTTGAGAAGTCTTCTTTCCACCCGTGGTGGTCTCATGATATGATTCAATATTTGAAGACTTCCAAGGTCCAACTTTGCATGCAAAAAAGCATCCATGTATTTGCATTCAACCTACAAAGGCTCAAAAACAACAAAAGAGTAAAAAATTTGCAAGTAAAAATGGGTCAAGTATATACAAAATGATGAGAATAATGCAATAAAAGTATGCAATATTATGGTGCAATCTCCCCCTCCAACTTGAACCATCTAGTCCCTAGCAAGAACTAGCAGAAAAGCAAAAGCTAAACAAAGCAAACAAACTTAACTAATCCACTTTCGCAGAAAATCGCGATTGCATTTAGCGCATGCAACAAGGCTTTAAACCCCTAGGTTCTCCCTAGTGGACGAGTTGTAGTCTCATGAGGGTTTGCAGAAATGACACCTACAAACATGAAGAGTACATTCCCCTTATTCACAATGGTTAAGAACAAATTTCAACAAAATGGGTATGCATAGAAATCTATCTTCTCATGAGTTATGCAATGGTTTGAACTAGATTTGCATAAATAAAGTCCTTGTGTTCGTGAAAAGAATCATTCAAAATCATTTCAAACCATTGAATGCACCAAGCTTAAGCTAATGAGATGGGAACAAAAAGAAATACAACGGAGCAACACTTTGAACTATAATCATTCACAAAAGAAAGATATTGATCGTAGATAATATTGTGAATGATAAAATGCTACTCAAATGGATGGGTTACATATGAGAGTTATATGTACAAGAGATGCATCAACACAATTGAAAAAAGGGGAAAGTGAAGATGAACAACAACATACATAAATACAAGAGATGAAAAAATTGCAACAAAAGCTAAACATAAGCAATTCATGGAATCAAATAGGTCTTTTGTTGCTCAAAAATGCCTTTAAGTTCCATGATGGATAACAACGAGAAATGTGATGGTTTTATAATGTGGTATAGGTTATCTACTCGACCATCACATACACAACAACCTAACCTATGACACAAGAACACATTACTAAACAACAAACATAATACTAAACACAACACAAAACTACCCACAATTACATCAACTAAACTCAACCCACAATGAATAAGAAAAATGTGCTAACCAATTGAAGCAGAAAAACTCTTGAGTATATAGGAAATGTGAATAAAAGGTTTTGGGCTTTTATTGTTGCAATCTCTTTCTTTCTTTTTTTCTTTTGCTTTTTTTTTCTTTTTCTCCTTTTCTATTTTTTTTTTCATTCATTTTTTTTTCAAGGCTGCATTATCATACCCTTACATCACCAATCATTACAGTCTTCATATCCTTTCCAATGATAATCTGCCTAAACTTTGGATTTGGCATACACAACACTTAAACATTTATGTACACAACTACACAATCACACAAATCATCCAAAACCTATACAACCTAATCTCTACCCTTGGGCTTCCTAAGCTGGCCAAGAAAAGGAAACTTGAAGGCTCAAAATTAGGTGCTAGCGGCAACATGACATGGAAGAATTAATGCTCAAATAGACAAAGAAGGCCTATGATCATTTTCCATGAATCACAAATGTGTAAATAATGTGCAACAAAACCATCAATTATGCAAATGCTATACAAATGGTATGAAATGATAGGAATGATGGTAGTGGAACAAAAAGAAAATGGAAAACACGAAAATACATAGAAAAAGATAACAAAAATATAAACAAGGATTACAAAGCTTAAGCATGATATTCTTTGGTTCAAAATGTATAATGAATAATTTGTGCATGTGCATTAATAGGAAATCACCTACGCAAAAGTATATGCTCAAAACAAGGCATGACTTTGAGATTTATAGATTCACATAAGCATACATATATTGAAACAGGTTCAAAAACACAAAGTGATTAGGGGAATGACTGAAATTTTTTTTTTTTTTTAAATAAGTAACAAAACTACCTAAATGTGAACAAAACTACCCTTTACATGTGTGAACAACAAGTGTAAACCTCCCCCTCCAACTTGAAATGTGCATTGTCCTCAATGCATGCAAAGAGAAGCATTAAATACACAATTAAAAGGAGAAAGAATGAAAGCACCTGTATGTGTTGCGTTAATCCTCTATAACCTGTGAAAAGGTTAGTATGCTCACAATAACAAGTAAATGAAAATTAAGAAAGAAAAGAAATGACAAATGACTAAATAAGAAAGATAAAATCTACTATTTACAACATTCTATAAACATATCCTGTCCACTAGGATCAAAAACTGTTCGGATATGCTCCCTCTTTTCCAAACACTTCTCAATTGAGCTCCCAAGTGTGGAAAACTCATTCAAGAAGTTGGGAACAACTCCTTCCACCATATCCTTATGAATGCCCTTGTTATTTCTTTGAAAAATCTCATTTTTGCTTGATGGAGCAAATTTTAAAATATAGGGCATTGGGATCAATTCAAGATTAGGTGGTTTGGATTTTAGGAGTAAAAACGCCTCTTAAAAAGGGAGGGATTGACTCCTTAAACCTAGGTAATGCCCACTCTTTTGTTTCCAACTCTACACTCACTTCCAAGGTAGCGAAATTAATCTTTGGACTTTGAGGTGCATCACCATCACTATGATTCAAATTTGACTCATTAGGAGAGTCGTTCAAAACATATTTTTCAAAATTTTCACTCCTAAGTGTGAGGGTTGCCTTAACTTCCTCTACATTATCATCAATGTCATTAAAAACTTCCTCACTTTGTTGACCATGAAGATTTGTTTCGGGTTGTGAAGGAAAGTTATCCTCTTGTTGAAACACAACCAATAAATTAGTCAACTCGGTAAGTTCATTTCTAATTTCATCAATAGCTTGGGCATTTGAAATTTCTAAATTTGTTTGACTTTGCATTTCACTTTGCATTCGACTTTGCATTTCATTTTGCAAAAATTGTTGCAAAGCATCCTCCAAGCTCACTTGAGGTGGTTGGCAAAATGGTTGGTCTATTGGATAGGGTGGTGAGGCATAGCCTTGGTTTGGGTTTAAGTCAAACCCTTGATATCCTTGACCATTAAAATATATAGGAGGAATGACCATCATAATCATAATTTGGTTGGTCAAGAGAGGAATAGTAACTCTGTGGCTCTTGAGGATTAACCTCGTAACCATTGCACCAATCAAAATTCGGGTTACCATGTTGATTAAGAGCATTAGATTGCTCAAGGAAGACTTTCCTATACATGGTGAGAATAGGACAACCATTAGTAGAATGCCCATATGTCTCATAAATAGCACGAGCCTCCTCAACTTTGGGAAACAACCCTGACATTCTCAAATTTTGGGTTAAACGATCTTTCAATGTCATTATTTGGGGAGGGTTGTTATGTCCCAATGCACTACAGAAATGTGCATTCATGTCCTCTCTATCTACCATATATGGGTAATGGTCATAACCTCCTTGCATGGTTGGGTCTTGGATATACTTTTTTTTTTTTATAGAAAAATTAAAAACAACTACCACTACTATTTACACAATTATATACAAAAAGAATGAGAAGAACTTACCGGACTTATAATGCAATTACAAGTTACCACTAGCTCTTCTTGGATCACTTAGAACGCTCGCCACTCCCCGGCAACGGCGCCAAAAATGCTTGTCAGTTTGCGGTGTGCTTAATTAATTCCTAAGCGTAGGAATTCAAGATCGCCAAGCATAATAAAACTATAGGAAGTCCACAGGCCATTTCCACAGGGAGTGGGGTCTTAGAAACAATTCCAATTTTGCCCTCATTGATAACACTTTATCAATAGGCCTTCATTAGTCATGAGTGACATCTAGCAACATATCATGACGTACCCTAGGTTTGGGTGAATAGCAGAACTATGTGAACCCTTCATGTTACTTAATCCTTCATCCCCAAATGTGACTGTTAAGATAATTGGTATGGTTATCTGTCAAACCCTATCTTAACAACTTGATATCTGTTCCTCAAAATATAATCTCAATAAGGTAAAACCAGTGAAACTCTTTTCACTGTTTACCTATCACTCTGGCCAGAGATTCAATTTGAGAGTTATCTTTGAGAACTAATCTTGACATTCTCTCTTATCAAGTGAGATTGATGATTCCTTATTGCACACTCATCTATCTTCATACATAACTTATTAGAGCCAATGAGTACCGATTACAACCTTATGGTTAAGGCTGTACGAGATACTATCAAACCCTAGCAACATATGCATAAGACAGCTATGATGTTTCAGGTCTAAGGACTACCAATTAAATGGGCGTAATATAAGAATATTCCTTTGACATAACCTCCATAGGAATATTCTTGCAGATCATATTCAGTGTACATATTCTCTAATATGCACCCACAGATTAACTATAGTATCACTACACTGATAGGAAATACTACTTATCCTCCATAGGAGTTAGTTTAAATTTGTGCTACTCTTAGTGATTTATAAATACCCACTTTAATAAACCTATGAGTATGAACTCTTTAGAATAAATGTGTATGAGAAATATCAATCTTCCTATCTCAACAACTTGAGATGTATATTTCTCTTATCATTTATTCATGGACCTTATCATTTTTGTTTAAACACATAAGATAAGTTATACATTCCAAATATGATAATATGAAATTAATATGCCCTTTATGATTGTTTTTAGGGCATACTTCTAATAGGTCCCACTAAGAATTAGTTATCCTCACATAATAGGTTCTTGGATACTAACCCTTAATGAGTGGATAACTCTTATCCTAATTCTTCTCTAAGTAAGTTCCAATCATCCTTTAGCCTCTAAATGTAGTATCCTCATATAATAGGTTCTTGGATAGTACAATTTAGTTAAGTTACACCCACCATTCACATAAGTATGGTCAATTGAATGTTACACCCCTCACATAATAGGTTCTTGGGATGCACCATTTTCGAATCTTATGATATCAAATATTCAAATAAAGCAGTATGAATCCTTAGGATGAACATGTTCCCGCATATCTGCAGCCAAACATATCCACCACAAGAATCCACCTACCATGTAATGGTGGGAGGCTAGGATAAAGCCCAAGGCATCTTCCTTACAATTTAATTTTGAAATAAAGGGGTTTTTGTAAAAGATCTCATTTCTAAATAAATATACATCACATGCATCACATATATATCAGACATATATAATAAGTTCAGACTAATCTTTATTATTAGTTCTTGATTATCCTCCCATTGTCCTCTTAGAGGTTATGGTGGATTCATCTCGAAAATATAATAAATAAAGTCTAGGCCCTAATAAGCATACATCACATATATTAATAGGCCTTGGATTGATTATGGACTTTTAAGGGTGGGTTCATTCTTTGAGCCATAAAGATGAACCCTAGGTCTATTGCTTGTCAATTGTGGGTGTGCTCAATTAATTCCCAAGCGTAGGAATTTAGATATCGCCAAGCATAATAAATACTGAGGGAGTCCTCAGGTCATCTCCACAGGGAGTGTAACTTGTCTAAATGATCCTTAGGTGTTGCTAACTAATGAATGTAAAAGAAAGTGTAAAATCATGGGGGTTTTGATTGTTGAGTGGTGATTATAGAGAATTAACTAAATTAAAGCAATAAAAGTAAATGGTAGGATTCTAGGATTTCCACTCATGCACAACCAAGCAACAAGTGTCTCTCATTAGGATTCTCATATTGGATCCATTGAAGAATGGTCTTTGATGGAAGATTTAACTTTAGAAGCATTCAAAATGAAGAAAGATAGGAGAATGATAGTAAATGCTCACTTAGACATTTTATCAAACACCTAGAGTGCATATAAGGTTCAAGCACTACATGTGCCAAGCATAGCTTGTCTACAAGTAGTCAAGAAGATGCCAAACTAGATGTCAAGAAAAGGTAGTGAGTATTTCCTATCATACAACTTCCATTTAAGCACAAATGAATAAGAGAGTGTTGTTACCTTGGTTGATGATGGGTTTCCACAGTTCGAATCCTACTTTGGAGGTTTAGAACTCCATTACAACTAGAAAACAAGAAGTAAATGCAAGAACAACAACAAATAAATGCAAGGAACTAGAAATAAATGCTAGGCTATTGATTAAAGATGAAGAAACAAAGTTTTACAAGCTAGAAACTAAATTACATTACGTAAAACTCAAAGAAACTTGAAAGAAAACTAATCTACTCCTAAAACTAAGAGAAAACTAGGTTAACACTACTCCTAAAGGAAGAAAATAGGTTAAGCCCCATTTCTCCAGCTGTAAAATATGCCTTTTATATCCCCCTCTATGGTTACAAAGAATGAGGGATGAAAAGACCAAAGTAACCTTGCTTAAAAACTCAAAATACACAAAACTGCTGCAAAATCGGGGCTCAGTACTGGTACTCAAATTTCAGTACCGGTACTCAAACCTCTCTGCCCTCAAAATTAGCATCGAGTACCAGTACTCAAATTTCAGTACCGGTACTCGAATGCAGAAATTGCTTAAAAAGTTGTCCCGACTTCAAATGCTCATAACTTTCTCGTCTGGAGTCGGATTTGGACGTTCTTTATATGCACGTGAAGCTTGAGAAGTCTTCTTTCCACCCATGGTGGTCTCATGATATGATTCAATCGTTGAAGACTTCCAATATCCAACTTTGCATGCAAAAAAGCATTCATTTATTTGCATTCAACCTATAAAGGCTCAAAAACAACAAAAGAGTCAAAAGCACCTATTTACAAGTAAAAATGGCTCAAATATGTACAAAATCATGGGAATAATGCAATAAAAGTATGCAATATTGTGGTGCAATCATCTATTGTGAGGGTTTGGTGATCGTAATTAAAACCTTTGTAACTATTACATAATGACAAGCAAAAGCTTCTCAAGATCTTGTAGTCATCTCCAAGTCCTTCTCAAGTTCTTGCTTTTCCTCTAGTACAAGATTTCACCATGTATCCCGTGTCCACCACTCGCATTTTTATTACAAATTAAATAAAAGAAATAAGGGGATTAAGGAGAAAGGGAAATACATTGGAATAGAGAGGGAAAGAGGCATGCAAGCCCAATCTAATTACATCACCTTATTTAAACTACTTTAAATACAATCCCAATAAATAAACCATTCACATCTAATGTGGCCAATCACATCTCATTTAATTGGTCTTTAGTCCATAATTATTCATGCACAGTTATACAATCACATTGCATAAATAAAAGCTAAAACAAAACAAAAGGTAATGATGACAATGACATATAATTAATTAAAGTCACATTATTATTATTATCCTATAACAATAATAAAATTACTATTATTATTATCTCAAAACAATAATAAAGTTCTTTTAAATCTCATTTAAAAAGAATTTCATCACATCTCATATGAATATACTAGTGTCTTTCCTTAAACAAGTAAAACTCCTTATCAACACTATTAGGGTTTTAAATAAAAAGAATTTAATTTGAGAAATTATTCTCATAATTCCTACCATGCATTTAACACCTTAATATGCTTAGTAAATTAATCAACATTAATCTACATAGGTGAAATTAAATAATAACTCAATTCCAAAAATTCTAGGAAAGATACAATTTCAGTTTTTCAACAAAAAACTTAGAATTCAGCTACTGTTTTGGGACTAAACTTTCCTATATTAAAACTACCTTTTAAAATGTGAGAATACTCTATTTCACAAAGATTTTCAGTCCTCATTAAAATGGCATAGGTCTCGTTTAGTGATTCCAACGTTTGGTATCACTTTAAAGCATTTTGTGACACTAACTCCAAAGCTTGACAGATATCTGCTCACAAATGGATTTATTTAGCCTAACCTAAAATGAACTAAGTCACGAGAACACTTCAATTCACTAGGTTTTTTAGTCCTCTTTCCAATGGCAGAGGTCTCATCACTTGATTCCAACGTTTGGTATCAATTTAAGGCCTTTTGCGATAGAGAGTCAGAATTTCCAGATTTGACTCTTAATCACAAAAACTTTAGTATGGCTAACCTAGGTCATAACAAGTCATACTGGTCCCATAGTGACATAGGAAATCTTTTATGAGTTGAGAATGATTCTCAAATTCCTGAACCAATCTTGATAGTTGGGTCCAATTAAGCGATTATCGTCAAGTATTCTGGATAGGGGCTTTAGAGGTGCCATTTGAAATGATATCTACATTTTTAGAACAGAAAATCAGTTCATTCTTATATATAACCATTATTACTGGGTCTTAAGTATAATGGTACTGTACACACAAATTTCGCGTCTTTAAATGAACACTGAAAAGAGAGTAGACAAATGTTGATTTTGATTTATATTTGAAAAGTGTAAAGTACAATCTCTGTTGATCTTTTACAAAAGATAAAAATCCTCTGATTCTTCTCGTGGTAGATTTCTCAATTCAAGGGTGATGATCACGTGTTCTTGAATCTGGCTTTTTTAAGGACTTGTTGAACTTGATCTTCAATTTGAAAGGCTTGGAGCTTGATTTTCAACTTGGAGGCTTTGGATCCTTACTTGAACGGTTTGATCTTCAACTTGGAAGGGATTTGATCTTCAACTTGAAGGTTTGATGAAGGCTTTGAACTCAACTTGAAGGGCTTGATGCTTGATGCTTGATCTTCAACTTGAGGTTTGATGAAGGCTTGGATTTCAACTTGAAGAGCTTGATGCTTGATCTTCAACTTGAAGGTTTGATGAAGGCTTTGAACTCAACTTGAAGGGCTTGATGCTTGATTTTCAACTTGAATACTTGATTGTTGGGAAGTTCTTCAGGGCTTTGATGCTTCAGTCTGAGAGAGCTTCTTTTCTTTAGAATTGTTGTCCTTCAACCTTTGGAGGCCACCCCTATTTATAGTGGTAGGGAGTAGAGTGTTTGGATAGGAATTGACTAGTGAATAATTATCCTTATTTATTTAATTTATAAAGATAAATATTAATTATTTGGGAGTCATTCTCATCTGACCATGTGGTACCATTTGATTGGTTTACTCCACTTGGATGACAATGATAAATATTTAAATTAATATTTATCCTTATTTATTTATTTAATTTGTAAGGATAAATATTAATTATTTGAAAGGCATTTTCATTTGACCATGTGGTGCCATTTGATTGGTTTACTCCACTTGGATGACAAAGATAAATATTTATTTTAATAATTATCCTTATTTAATGAGTGATAACGATAAATGTTAATTTTAAATAATTATCCTTAATTAGCCCAATGTGATAGGTGGCAAGATTTGATTTTTCCACTTAATTACAGATTTAAAACACATGGCTAATTGTAATTTGTTAAGCATGTGTAAAATGGGACACTTGACGATTTCTTATTTCCCTTTAGAATATCCTAGTGGGTCCATTTTATGGCACATGACACATTTTAATTGGTCATGATTTAATTGGCTTAAGCCATGTGGCAATTTGTGATTGGCTAGAAATTTTCCATCTCTACAAATGCCCCCTCAAGACTTGTTCATGCGCACATAAATTTGAAGTGTGACAAATGATCAAGTCTTGAATTTTTTTTTTTAGCATGTTATTGACATTTGAGCAATTTTCATGAATATCTTAATATGGGTGTAAACAATACAAGCCCACAATAAAACTTTAAATCTGATGGAGAAATCTGATGGAGGAAGTCTTTTGTATCAAACAAATTTGGGGTGTGACACGTGGTACCCATCCTTTCACAATTTATTTTTATTATTATTTACTAAGAAATCTTTAAACAAAGAATATCTACAAGAGGTAACAGATTTATTTGAACCTTCTTGAGTCTCCTACTGAAGTCCTCTTGAGTCTCCCACTTCCAAAAGGAGACTATCATGGTTGCCTATAAAAGAAACAAGTCTGATGCTGAAGATTACTTAGAGCTCGGAAGAAGGCTGAAGCATGTAAAGTCTTCGTGTGCCCAGTACAATCTCTATCGCCAGGTAACTTTTATTCCTCTTTTTTTTTTTTTTTTAATCTTTCACATTATGTGCAACCATTTTGTCAATCTCTGCACTTGCCTAGCCAATAGGAAAGTTAGCATGCATATATATATATATATATATATATACGGTTTTGATCCTGTCGGGACGTCCTTACGCTCGCTTAGGTAAGGACGTCCCTTCTGGAAGCTGTAGGAATGATATTTTCAAAAACCGACCGTTGGATTAGTTAATCTTTTTATGAATATCATGTCTGCCAAAAATCACAGTGATCTGATAATCGATTTTCAAAATACAGTCTGTGAGGTACTTTGACAGTATTTACCGTTGGATGCTGTCAAAGTTGTTTAAATGTCTGTATTTTAAAAACCAATGGTCGGATCACTGTGATTTTTGGCAGAGATGACATACATATAAAGATTGTCTAATCCAACGGTCGATTTTTCAAAAATGCATCTCTCAGTGAAGACGTCCTTTTAACATGATCCTGTAAAAGCATCGGACCCACTCGGATCCACCTGTACCTTGAATTGTAATTGCCTTCATTGATATATATATATATATATATATATAACCACGTTTTTCCTGGCCTTATATATTTGCCCCCCGTTTTTTTTTTTTTTTTTTTACATGTTGTCCACAATTTTTTAGTTTAACACTCAATTTACTTTACTTTCCATGGCTACATGTGTATACGTACATAGCTCATGATTTATTTGACTAAGTTTCATGATATATACATATAATATCATGTTGGCAAACACTGAAAATTTCTTCTTGGATTTGATGACCACCATCTACGTGGCAATTTGAGAGTAGAAAACTTGGCTGGGCAGAAACAACCCTTTTTTTTTTAATTCATCGTGACCAAACTTTTGGCTAGGCTTTGATTAGAGATAGCTGAAAGTGTCATGACCCTACTGCATGTATTCCTCCAAGTCAGAACACTTGGTGTGCAGATTGCTCCTTATATTTTGCACACGGGATTCTTGTCTCGAAATTTTTTTTAATGCCGAGCCTTTTCTAGCCACGAGTCACTGACCATGCATGATAGGAGCAATTTGGTATATTATGACAAAAGCTCATCAATTGGGAATTAGGAGCAGGCGTATTTATACCTTGCTATTAGCAGTATAGCTCACAAATCACACCACACAAGCTTGTGACGGCTTTACCTCATCCTTTTTTTTTTTTACTTGAGTTTTAAAAATCATAGCAATGTTGCATTGTCATTACTTTATGAATACAGGTATTGGCATGCAACACCCACCATAACCCGTACTATTTCCAACTTTGATGAGTTTAAATAACCTCCATAGCTTTTTTTTTTTTTTTTTTTTGGATAAATGCACCTAATGCATCAAAACAGCAGCTGCCCTCTTTTTTTTTTTGTTACGAGGAATTAATTCTATGGAAAAGAAGTGAGTCACTTTGAGCATTATTTGAACCTTGTCAATTGTAACATCTTTTTATTTATTTATTAAATCATTCCTTTTCTTTTCTTTAAAGCAATAAGTTCAATCTTCTTTACAAATTGCCCAAACAATTGTGTAAGAATTTCTTGAGATCAACCTGTAGACATTTTATTTCTAGGGTTGACTATCATCTTGTGGTGTCCAATTCGACGTCATCTAATTTGAACTTGAGATATCAAATTCCATAATACCACTCTTTTGATATAACCTTGGAAATTTTGACTTGAAAACTCACATATAAAAGTCGGACCCACAAGCCACTATAGTTTATACACTGACTAGTATTTTGAGTTGTATTTGCTTCCATGAATTGTAAGGAAATTTTCCTTTGCTCTGTGCTTATATGAAGGCTTGCAAGTAACACCAAGACATGCGCACCGCCATCCTTTGATTTGGAATTCAACATTTTTTTTTTTAAAAGCAAGGCATTAAGCATTGTAGAACTGCTTGAATTTTCCAATGGTGATGGGCCTACTGTAGTCTTCATTTTTCTCTTCTCCCTTTTAATCAGCTTCAACATCTTCAATTTGTGTTTGGTCATCTCGACAGCTTTAACATCCTCACAGCAACTGCCATCAAATCTTTAAGGTAATTTTTTTTCTTTTCATTTATTTTTTTTTGTACCTATTTTGTGTAGGTTGGATTTCAAGTTTTATTGCAAGAGCGCATAAAATTTCCTTAGCAAACTTAGCTAATCCATGACTAGAAGACTGCTCGAGACTCGAAGATTATGCCGGGAATGGTTAACTTAGTCCCTCGTGGCTAAAAGACCACCCGAGGCTCAAAAACATTCAAATAAATATGACTGCATACTCTTGGCATATTCACTAGCTTGCGCTGCTTGCTTTTAGAATATCCATCTGATATGTGGTCATACGTCACCGCCACCGAGGACAAGAAGACTATACCGGGTATGGTTAACTTAGCCCCTCGTGACTAAAAGACCACCCGAGG
>JAESVK010068795.1:0-16884 GCA_017140935.1 Hamamelis virginiana
TATATATATATATATATATATATATATATATATATATATATGGGACAGGTTCCTCTCACCATTCTTTTTACCATTAATCTTACCATCCGTTTTCAAAACACCAATGTGGGTCTAATATTTTGTGAAACCGATAGTTGGATTATATACTCTTATTTTACAAGTCATATATGCCAAAAACCACATTGATCCAACGGTCAGATTTTAAAAAATCTCACATTAAAAAACTGCGATGTTTTTAATTATAATAATTTTTCACAGTGACATTTTTCAGAAACCAACCGTTGGATCACTGTGATTTTTGGCATACGTAATGTATATAAGCAGAATATGTAATCCAACTTAAACTGTAAAAGTCGTACAATAGTCTTGGATAGCGTGAATTTCTACCTTTCAATCTCGTCCGTCCATGTGATCCAACGGTCACATTTTCTAGCCAGATCCAACGAGCGACACGGCCGACTGTCCCTCAGAATTTCTGATATATATATATATATATATATATATATATATATATATATATATACACAGAGAGAGAGAGAGAGAGAGAGAGAGAGAGAGAAATTGTTTTGAGAGGGTTGGAATGAACAAGAAATGAAAGGCTTGACTTTAACATTTTGAGAATTCTTGTAGTTTGTTAGATAAAATTGGCAGCTCAAGGCTGCCATGGCTGTTCAAAGATTTATTGTTTCTCAGCCTCATGTAGATAAGTTTTAACTATCACACTGTTGCTATACTTGGATTTTTTAGATAAGGTTTTTGTGTCTTCTGATAGGCCTTGTTTGGAGGGAATTGACAGACAGTGATTGTGATTCATGATATGTGGATATTCCATGAAACAAATGCTTATGGCACCACCATGTTTAAGTACTGCCACTGGACAACTGTCTGATATATAGTTGATGTTAAGAAAATGAAAATACTGTTTCACTGTCAGTCATGGGAGAGAATTCACCTTCCTTATTATCACAAAACAACTGAAAAAACAAACAAATATAAAGTAACGATCAAGTACTGGAGATACCATCAGATGGGTTGGCCTTGATAATTTTTAATGTAAGAGTGCCACTGAAATGTATGTGTCATTCTTAATTACTGATCATTGCAAAATTTGAGTTTGGTGTCCTTGATTAATTATATGAAATGATCCAGATCAACATGTGGTACTGGTCCCATCATTTGGTGTTATAAGAAAGTTGAAGCCCATTTAAAGATAATGGTAGGAGAATCAATCTAGTTAAAAGATGCAGACAAGTCTAGTTACCTTCTATCATTGTTTTAAAACCCGGACCGTTCATCGAACCGGAAAAGTTACAGGGTTAAGGGTCAACCGGTTCAACCGGGTTAAACCGTGACGTCATAAATATATTATTTATTTATTTATTAGAATAAAAAGATGTAAATGATTCAAAATATAATTTTTTTAAAATATTTGTAAATCAATTCATATATTTGAATTTATGTGCAGTCATCAAAATTAAAAATTGATAATTACTATTGATCAATCTTTATTATATATATTTTTTAAAATGCAATATAAGAATATTGTATTATTAAATTTGGTGCTTGGGTTTCTTTTTGCTATTTGAAATTTTTTTAGACAAATTTGCCTTTTTAGTCTTCTTAGCTTTAAGAAATTTTTAAAAAAATTGGGACTATTTTAGTCATTTTAGCACCTCAAAAAAAAAAAAATCGGGTTGACCGATTTTTTAACTGGTTCAATCGTCGGGTTGACCGGTTTTTACTTAAATGGGTTTTTGTAGGTTAAACCAACTGGAGAGGGGACCGGTTGAACCGGCCGGTCCGGTCCGGATTTAATAACATTGCCTTCTATCCAACAAACATGCACAAGATATACAAAATAAAAAGATGAAATATTAATGGATGAATGGCATTAGAAAAAGGTAAGCAAAGTCTAACAAATCAAGGCAGCATAAGGTTAAAAAAGAAAAAGAAAAGGAAGAGCAATCAGAAGAAGTTCAATCCAATGGTGAGATGAACATTTAATCCAACGGTGATTTTCTCAAAATAAACTCCCACATTAGATTTTACAAACTATTGGTAAAAAGTATTAGTAAACAGATCTTGCCCCTTCATAAAAATAGGTCACTGACATATTCAAATCCCTTTTCTAATTGTTCTGTGAAAAAAATAAAATTGGACTTAGTGGTATAAAATGCTTATGCTAAGAAGTTACGAGAATATAACCCTTATAACTAAATAATAATTTAAAAGTTTGAAATAACTATATATTTAAAAGTCGTCTCTCATTTTAGACTAAAATATATGATGCGTAAGGTCATAGCTATCATGCTCAGTCTAGTCATTGGCCAGGCGAAGGGTGTGGGTCACCGGGTCATCAATCGAATCATTTGGTTAATGGTTGGAGCGTTTAATTTTATAAATGTATTGTTTTAAATATATTTATGTTTAATGTAAGTATAGAAAACTAAGATATTTTAAATTTAATTTATTTTTTAAATATTTAACACTAACAATAGCTTGGATTAGTGGTATTATGCAATAGCTAAAATATTTTAACAAAAGGTTCAATGTTCGAACCATAAGAATTGCATGAACTCTTGTATTAATACTTTATAGTTTTTGTGCTCCTAAGAAAACGATTTTTGGTCTCTGTAGGTCTAGTAACTAGACAGATTTTTAAAAACTAACCGTTGGATTAGATACTCCTCTTATGTATGTCATGTCTACCAAAAATCAAAGTGATCCAACGGTCGGTTTTTAGAAACCTGATAGTGAAAAATATGATGACATTTTATAGAACAAAGAAGTCACAATTTTTATAGCACATTTGTCAGAAACCAACCATTAGATCGCTGTGATTTTTGGAAAACATAAAATTCATGTTAATCTAACAGTTAAATTTTCAAAATATATTATGTAATCCGATCCGACATGTGTGATATAAAGCTCTCAATTAACTAAGAGACTTTTGAAAACTTCTTTCAAAATATATGCCCATATCTATATATTTTATTTCATTAGGTCCAAAGATTTTTTAACATAATAAAGAAATATAGGATTTTGCACATCTCAAAGATATCAAGGCATAGAGATGCTAATATAAGGTGCACCTGATGCAATGCAAAGTTGCATCAAGACACCTTTGTTGGGGCAGTTGTAGAACATATTTTGAAAAATCGTCCGTTTGATTACATTCCCCTCTTATGAATATCATGTCTGTAAAAAATCAGGGTGATCTAACGATCAGTTTTTGAAAAAAAATGTTAGAATGAACAACTATAGCTTTTTTGTTCTTCAAAATGTCATCAAATTTCCACATTATATCTTTTTAAAAACTAACCATTGGCTCATCGGGTTTTTTTTTGCAGATATGACATTCATAAGTGGGAAATCTAAGCTAACGGTTTGTTTTTCAAAATATGCATGCAATTGCCTCAACAGAAGTCATCCAATGCAGCTTTGCATCAGGTGCACCTAATATTAGCATCTCCAATCAAAGTATTAGTTTGGATCTTGTGGTATAAAGCTTTAAACTTTGGGACTTTTGAATAATTTTTCCCAATTATATACTCATGAAAATTATAAATTTTGGTGTATATATTGCAACGAAAATGAATGATATGAAAGGATGCATACCCTATTGCAACCAAACTACTCGATGCTATCAAGTATGGTGGGAATTTAAAAAAAAAAAAAAAGAGAGCAGGGTTTTTAGTGGAATTTAAACTCTATTGCAACAAAGGATGCCACTACTATAAACGGTTCTTAAATTACAACAAACCATGTCATTGCAATAAAAACTACACAAACTATCAACTGCAACGAGAAGGATTGATGCAATACTAAATAACTTATTATAACCAAAATTTCGATGCAATATAGTATAGCGAGAATTTTAAAAATGGAGGGAGATTTTGGTGGGTGTTAGGCGCTATTGCAACAAGAGATGCCAATGCTATAAACTGTTATTCTATTACAACAAAATATATCGTTGCAATACAAACTACCTATAGCAACGAGAAGGATTGATGCAATGCTCAACAACTTATTGCAACCAAATTTTTGATGGAATATAGTATGGTGGGAATTAAAAAAATGGAGGGAGTTTTTGGTAGGGGTGTTAGGCGCTATTGCAACAAGAGATGCCGATGCTATAAACGGTTATTCTATTACAACAAAATATATCGTTGCAATACAAACTACCTACTGCAACGAGCAGCATGGATGCAATACTAAATAACCTATTGCAACTACATATTCGATGCAATAATGTATGGCAGGAATTAAAAAACATAGGGAGTTTTTTGGAGGAAGGTAAACATTATTGCAACAAGCGATGCAGTTGTTTTAAATGGTTATTTGAATATTACAACAAAATTTATCGTTGCAATAAAAACTATACAAAATACCTGTTGCAACGAAATGAATTGATGCAATATAAAATAACCTATTGCAACACAATAGTTGATGCGATAGAGTATGGTGGGAATTAAAAAGATGGTGGGAGTTTTTTTGGAGGGAATTAAATGCTATTGCAATAAGTCATGCTAATGCAATAAATGATTCATCTATTACAACACAATATATATATCGTTGCAATAACGTGGTAATAAATTGTGTAATGCAACGACAAAGTATATTTTATTGCAACACCAATTTGGCGAGGTAAAAAAAATTTACTTTTTAAGTAACTATTGCAATGAGTATAGCATAATTGTCGCAATAACTTGTTTATTGCCACTATATTTTTTACCGTTGCAATAAGGGTATTTTCTTGTAGTGAGTGTTTGGTTTGGCATATACTATGTAGACTATAAAGATGGATTAAAACGACACCCCAAACTCTCAGTCACTTGGTTCAAGAATTTCCACAAAAAATAGATGCATACATGTAAACCTACAAGCTATATGGATTATTTCTTCCAACATTGGACTATGCCCAATCAATAATTAGCAGGAGATCATATCTTCTTTACCCGGTCATGTTCTTTAAATAAAATTCTTATGTTTTTTTTTTTGTGTGCAAACTCAAATTATAGGTTGTTCACTAGTAGATCATCATCTGAGGGGTGATTGTGTCTAGGCATAAACTGTTAGAAATGTTAGGAAATATTAATATACAGGCATAATTGGCCAAAAGTCCTATTTTAAGACTCTTTGTTGCATAAAATCCTTCTATAAGATTTTTTTGTCGAAAAGTCCTATTTTAAATTTTTTTTTTTGCCTAAAGTCCTATTTCTTCAAGATCTTTTTTTTTTTTTTGGAGATGGACTTGGCCTAGAGAAGAGCTCCTCCTTTTGAGATAAACACGATTCTCTTAGATAGAACGTGAAAACGCAGATCCCAAATTTGCATATCACAGTTGCAAGAGGTGTGTCACTCCTCCGACATCAGTCAGCAAACTCCCCATCAACTCTGCACTCAGTTCTACAGAGCGAGAAGCTCTCTACTCTCAACCGATCCCGACAACGAGGTGTTGATCAACAAGATCAGAAGCTATTAAACGTAATTTGGATGGCATACAATTTAAATCAAAATTGGCCATTGCTATTGACCGCACAAATCGAGTTCCCTATTCTCCCACAGACGCCAAGCTTATACTATTTGAACACCATATCGTAGTGGTACATGTAAACATTTGCAGATGTGTCTTTTGATAAAAATTTTGGACATTTTCCCCTATTACGCCCCCATTTCTATACTTTGTTAACTTTATTTGAACCCAATTGGCTATTACTATTTCCATGCATCTTCCCACAATTAGTGCATTCCCTTAGTCCTTTATTTATATCTCTCTGCAAATTAATGTCAACACCTCGTATCATGTAAGATTTCGAAGCAGTGCCTTCTCCTATGGCAGTGGCTCTTAGCGGCTATATTGTTTGTTATATTTTTCCTTTAAAAAAAAATGCAGTGAAATGAGGTTCTTCCCAATAGTTTTTTTTTCGGGCATAGTGAACGTCATTCTGGCATAGTGAACTCCATTTCCATCATATTGAACTCCGATTTCAGAGTAGTGAACTCGGGGTTCCAGCGTAGTGAACCTGAATTCCGATGTAGTGAAATCCGGTCCTTGCGTAATGAACTCTAGTATGGGCGTAGTGAACTCAAGTCCAGCCAAGTGAACTTAGGTTTGGGGTTGGAGGTGGTGTTGAAGGTTGTTTAGGGAAGGATGAGTATTTTTGTCCAATTCATGCCAAAAGGACTTTTGGCAATAAAAATATTTTGAGATAATTTTTGGCATGAAAATCTTTTAAAATAGGACCTTTGGCCAATTTTTCCTAAAATATATGGATATGTTGAAATGTTCTAGTCAACTATAGCTTACTTTAACTAAAATCAACTAAGAAATCCAAGCCATTGGATTTCTTTTTTATAATGAATCATGCATTAAGTGAAAAGAAATCCAAGGACTTGGATTTCTTAGCTGATTTTAGTTAAAGTAAGGTATATATAGCTGACTTGATCACTTCGTTAAAAATTAAATTAGTAATAGAGGGGAAAAAATTAAATATGAAATGTAATGGTTAAGATTCTCGCTTTTGGCGAGTTTGTGTGGTTTGCTTTAAGTGGTGGACTTGTATCCCCACTCATCCCATAATTCCCTCATCGTGGTGTCTCCTCCCCTGTTAATTGACTAACAAATAACTCTATTCTTCGAATGAAACCAAGATTTACTTCATGAGAAATCAAGACTTTATAAGACTTTATTACTGTCAAACTCAATCCATTTTGAGTAAAAATAAGCACTGTCCAAATATGCAATCCATTATGACCAAAAGTAAATTACAGGACTTTATTGACGGACACAAAACTTGTAGTCTCGAGGGTTTATGGTTTGTGGCATAGAAAAAACAAAAGTTTTTCTCTCAAGAAGAAGGCTAGCTTTCACAAGATTAATAGATCTCAATATATAGCACAAGAGAGCTCTTCTTCTCACTCTGTGTAACGCACAGGGCTGGCTGACTAAAAATTAATTGAGTCCTAAGGCAAAAATTTTAAATGAGGCATTTTTATGTTTTTTTTTTGATAGGCAATAGGAAATATTATATTATCATAAAAAGAAATTACAAGCAGTTCTCATCCAAACCATCATAAACCAAAAACCCACCCAAGGGACAAAACATTCATCCCTTAAATTACATGGACCCTGCATTCCCCTAATAAAACCAGAAAAAAACCAGCAATACAGAGGCAAAAACAGAGCAATACCCCTATAACAAGATAAAGAACAATAATAAGAACATAACCGCTTAGCTATGATCTATCCTTTATACACATCAATGATCATGGGAAGCAACAAATCACCAAGAACTTCCTAAAGATGGCACTGAATCATTTGTATAGCAAGCCCGATCCGACGCCTATAGCCTTCCTCCATAGACTCATAAAGAACCAACCTCTACAGATTCAACATAACCACAGAAGGTAGCCCAACAAAACATCCAAAGCTGGGACCATAGCAGCACCTTACTAAACAGCAGCAACAAACTGATCAACAGAAAAAACCTTCTCTAAGCAACTAAAAACCAACTGCAACATCTTCAGCAAAATAGCCAAAAACTGCAAATTCAGCAAACCATCCCAGCCCGCATCCATCATAAACTAAGAACCCACCCAAGGAACAAAACCCCCAGACCTTAAATACATGATCCCTGCATCCCCTATCAAATAGCACTTTGAACAGCATAACCTTATCAATCTCGCCTAGGCCTCCTAATAGCCATTAGTACAGCAAGCCCAACTCAAACTCGCCTATATCCTTCCTCCAATGTCTCATAACAATCCATCCTCTACATTTTCACCATAAACACAGAAGCTAGCCCAACAATCCATCCTTAGCTAGGGCCAGAGCATCATCTCCTCAGTAAGAAAATGAGTACTGAGGATTTCTTCCTTTCTAACCAGCAACCACAAGCGGCTCAACAAAATAACACTCTCTAAGCAACTAAAAACCTTATGCAACATCTTCAGCAAAAAAACCTATATCTGCAATTTTATCAAAATCTGACCAGTCCGCATACAGCTTATCCCAGCTACTATACAATTACAGCCCCACATAGACTCCACCACCCAAAAAAAAAATTCATGGAAATGCCCTCTACGCCTGCAGCTTCTTCACATCAGCAAGAGCTGGTCCAAAACAGAGCAGAGCCTTCATTGGTTTAAAAATTTAGAGCCATGCCTCCATTGGAACACATCTGCCAACACCTTTCTTAGCAAAAAAATCAGCCAAACTGTTGACCTCCCTTGGCACCTTAATTACATTGACCCTGCCAATTTCATTCATAAGGTTGTGCACTTCATTAATAACGAATCTATATTTCCACACATATGCCTCACCCCTGGCCCATGAAACAGCTACCTTCGAATCTGATTCAATTGTAAAATTCCTCTTAGACTTCCATACAGATTTTGCAAGCAGTTGTAGAGCTTCCTTGATAGCCAGTAACTCTGCCAAATTTGAATCCACAATACCAACTGAGCAAGAAAAAATGCAAAGACAACAACCAACCTCATTTCTCAATACTCCCCCTATACCTCCTGGACCCGGTTTTCCTATTACAGCTCCATCCACATTAAACTTCAACTCACCCACCACTGGCGGCCTCCAACACCTGTGATGACAAATTTTTCTCTTACTTACACACCAACCTCTAACCCCTTCTATGTTTCTCACAAAATCATTGACTGAAAAACCCAACTCCACCCTATAGGCTTTGATCCACCTAGCCACTCTAACTTTAACTTTGTCAAGAACCTCACCCCAAATAAAATCTTTACCTTTAAAAACTTTCTCATTCCTAGCAAGCCAAATAGACCACAAGATAGCATATAACATTGTTTCCCATATAATTTTGTATAGACCTCCCCTTGATGGCCCATCCCAACTGAGCATTAGATGATACAACGAGTCAGGCAAAACCAATTGAACCCCCCACCACTGCAAAATCCCACACCAAACTAGCCAGACAACCCTGCATTTTAAAAAAACATGATTTATATCCTCCACAAAATTGTTACAGAGAGGGCAAAGAGTATCTGATTCTTCTAAGGGAAGGCCTCTATCCCTTAGCATCTTTCGCACAGGCACCTTTCCCATTGCAAGCATCCAGCAAAAAGACTCCACTTTAGGGGGAGCCACTCCTTTCCAAACCTTCCAATCAATCTGGTTATCGGAACCAAATGTTTTATCCTCAAGAAATCTATAAGCTGAGTTCACAGAAAATTTACCGGACGGTGAGAATTTCCAAATGATCCTGTCTTTCCCAAAACGACTAAGCTTCACCTCTTCTAAACTCTTAAGCAAACTCTCAACCAATTGGGATTCCCATTGAAATAGAGATCTTCGAAACTTAATATTCCATATCCATCTGTTGTTCACCCATGAACCCTCATCTGCAATTGTTGCTTTTTTATTTTCTGCTATAGTAAAGAGTCTTGGGAAAATATCCTTTATAGGAACCTCAAAAACCCACACATCCAACCAAAATTTTGCAGCAGCACCATCCCCCACAGCAACCATCACACCCTCCTTCAAGCTGTAATTTGACGATGAAGGTACCCAAGTTCTCAAAACTTCTTTCCAGATGGCAGATACTCTTTGACTCTTAATCAACTGTGGAGAATTAAAACCAGCATTTGTACCATACTTAGCTATCACCATGTCCTTCCAAAAGGCCTTATCAGTTGCAACAAACCTCCACCACCATTTGAAAAGTAACGCCTCATTTCTAAGCTTTAAAGAAACCAGCCCCATACCTTGTTTTGCTTTACTTTTTAATAACAGGTCCCATCTTACCCATGACAATTTTCTTTTAAAACCATTTCCCCCCCATAAGAAAAAGCGCATCAGCTTCTCCAACTCATTAACCACACCAGTAGGCATTCTAAACAGGGACATATAATAAATGGGAAGACTAAAAATAACTGACTTTAGCAATGTGATTCTGCCTCCCAATGAAAGAAATTTATTCTGCCATCCGCCAATCCTACTACTGAATTTGTCAATAATTGGCCTCCATACTTTTTTAGACCTAGGATTACCACCTAAAGGAACACCCAAGTAATTGAATGGGATCATACCTATCTCGCAATGCAGGCAATCAGAGAAAGATCTCAAAGTTTCCTCCCCAACCCCAATACCAAAAACATTGCTTTTACCAAAGTTGATCTTCAGACCAGACATGAGTTCAAACAGGTGCAGCAACTTCTCCAAGCTCAATAATTCAGACATATCCCCATTTAAAAAGAAAATTGTGTCATCAGCAAACTGAAGGTGTGTAACACAGCTATCCCCTACTGATACACCACTGAAAAGACCCAACCTTCTAGCTTTTTCTACCAAAATGTTCAAACCTTCAACCACTATGTCGAAGAGAAAAGGTGACAGGGGATCACCTTGCCTAAGACCCCTTTCCATACCAAATTCTTCTGTTGGCGAACCATTTATCAGCACAGAAAGCTTAGCAGATGAAACACACGCCATCACCCATCTTCTCCAAATCTCTCCAAATCCAAGGCACACCATCATATTATTAAGAAAATTCCAATCTACACTATCGTACGCTTTCTCAAAGTCGATTTTAAGAATAACACATTGCTTGTTACATTTCTTTGCGAAATCCACAACCTCATTAGCTATTAAAATACCATCAAGAATCTGCCTTCCACCAATGAACGCACCCTGGGCCTCTCCAATCACGTCCGGAAGGACATTTCTAATTCTAGCCGCAAGGATTTTAGCAACTATTTTATAAAGGACACCTACCATTGAAATGGGCCTAAAATCTTTAATATTTACCGAGCAGGAAACCTTAGGAATGAGAGCAATAAAGGCTGAATTGATACCTTTAGCTAGAGATGCAGAATCAAAAAAATCAACCACAAAGGCTTCAATGTCCTTCTTTAAAAAATGCCACCCCCCTTTAATGAAGTTGAAGTTAAAACCATCTGGGCCCGGCGCTTTTCCCCCATCACACTCCCTAATTGCTTCAAAAATTTCATCTGGTTCAACTCTTCTTTCTAACCACAAACGGCTGGCCTCTTTTAATATACGTCCACTCCCACAGTTGAGTGCAGGCCTCCTCCATTTTTCTGCTTCAAAAAACTTTTTGAAATACCCTGCCACTTCAGCTTTCAACCTCATAGGTTCACTGAACTTTGTCCCATTAATCTCAATACCATCCACAAGATTTCCTCTCTGTCTATTTCTAACCACTGCATGAAAAAACCTTGAATTTTTGTCTCCTTCTCTGAGCCATTGAACTCTAGATCTTTGCCTTGCAAACAGTTCATCGTCTCTGAGTGCTTCCCATAGTAATTGCTTGTATTCCGAGTATAATTTCTTTTCCACTTCTGACAAATCTCTGTCTTCCTGCAGTTTGTCCAGGACTTCCAATTTCATAGTATAGTCAGAAATTCTTTTATCAATTCTACCAAAAACAGACTTGTTCCATTCAACCAACTCTATTTTGAAAGCCTTAAGCTTCTTCTGCAACACCATACCAGGCCTACCTGTAAAATTACACTCCATCCATTTACATTCTGCAAATTTCCAGAAATCTTTATGTTTGGTCCACGCATCAATAAAACGAAACGGCTTTGGACCCCAATTCTTCAATTCTAAACCCAACAGAACTGGACAATGATCAGATAAGCCCTTCTGCAGACCCCATTGCTTTAAACCAGGTAACACATCAAACCATACTTCCGATACTAGAAAACGATCTAGTCTACTCATACCAATACTACTTACCCATGTGAAACATTTCCCTATCATTGGGAAATCAATCAAATTCATCTCATCAATAAACTGATCAAAATCCCTCATTCCCCTGGTTACCGAATTGCATCCTTTTCTTTCATCACAGGTTCTAACAACATTAAAGTCCCCACCTAAAATCCATGGGACATCCCATTTTTCCTTTAATTCTATTAATTCCCTCCAAAAAGAATATCTGTCCCTCTCATCATTAGGAGCATAGATACAACACAACACACACTTCAGATTTAGGTTTGATATACATCCAAGGACAGCTATAAACCTTTCCCCTTTTCTGCAGTCTTCCATGGTTAGAAACATTCCATTCCAGAGAAGGCAAAGACCACCTGCTGTACCATTAGCTGGAGCCCATTCTGCATTCCATCCTTGCTGCCCAACAATTTGAAGTATTGGACACCCATCAGTATCCTCAATTTTCGTTTCCTGAATTCCCACAATGTCTGCCCTTTGGTCCCTTACCAGTCTCCTTAGAGCTCTCTTCTTCAATTTATTACCCAGTCCTCTGATATTCCATGAAATAAACCTCATTTTTGCCCACAGCTTCTCTCTCCTTTTTTTTTTTTTTAAAAAAACTTGGTTTACTATTAAATCTTTGGATTACGAACCCTCCCCAAAACTTCCTCTGCTTTTTTTAGAAACACCTCATTCTCATTATGAAAATTCACATCTAACAAGCACCCCAGCCCCATAATTTCTTCAGCTTTTTTCCTTAATACATTATTACAATTCAATATATCCTTATCAGAAATCAAGTCTTCCTCACCTTCACCATCCACGAAGCTATTTCCAGTTCGATTTCTTCCTGCTCTGTTTTTCTTCCCCTTCTTCTTTGCACTTCTCTTTCTACCCAGTCTTCCACCCTTCTTCTTGACTTCAATTTCCTCCAGCAACTTATACTTTCGACTAAAAAGTCGATGGGGATCCGACAAGCTTTGATCTTTCTTCACTGGACTGACCTGAGCATCCACAGTATAATCAATCTCCAGACCTCCGTCCTGGCAAGGTGTGACTAGTTCTAAATTCTCATTCATGCAGACTTCCTTAGACACCTTTTTGTTAATCTCGGTTCTTGTATTATAAACACCTGGATTTAGTGTAAAAACACCCTTACCCAGATTATTATTACCCGACCCACTCACTATCTGAAACCCATATTCATTTGTGGGGCCCAAATCTCTTAGAAGCCCATTAACCACATGGTCTTTTTCCATACAACTACCATCATTATATGAGCATTCATTGGCCTTTCCCATTCTCACCTCACTTCCTTCAATGTGACTTTTCGATACCAGCATTAGTTTTGAAATCGAATTTGAAAGAGAAACAGGCTCCAGCTGGTCCAAATTTAAATCTGAATTTTCTCTACCATTTGACTGATTATTCCCCACAAAATTCTTTGTTGATTCCACAACATCAATTCTGCCCACTAAAACAGCACTCCCTTTATCTGCCTCAGCTTCACTGAATTCCACCTCATCATCAATCTCCCTTTCTGGTACCATAACTTTCCTCTCACCAATGCACTGTAAGTCACCATATTCCTGAACATTTAACTCCCCATTGCTATGTATTTCACCTACTTTACACTCCCCTGAAGAATCATGATCATCTTCCTCGCTGGAGAACCAAGAGAAAGGACAGCCCACCTCCTCTCTCACGCAGACTGGATACAACATATCATTCACACTTAACACCAATATTTTTTGAATAGGTTTATGCATAGATGTTGTGACAAGGACTCTTGCCATATATAAGACATTCTTGTTAGCAGTAAGATTATCCAACGAAATAACAATCCCGAAATATTTGCCTAGGCTTGTAAAATTGTTTTCACTCCATGCGTTAATTGGGACTCCCTCCATATTCAGCCAGCACATTCTTTGATTGCTGAACCACGGCGTCTTTCGCTCCATAACCATTTTAACATACTTGTATATCCCATTACATGTATCCCCCAAAATTTTCTCCTTCGCCTTGGCTGATGAAAATTCAATAAGCACATGTCTACCTCCCAAATACCTAACTGAGGATATTGGAATACCCTCCTCCTTCAACTTTCTTTGAATATCCAAAAGATGATCTGAGTAGATAACTTCCGCATGTACTCCATTTACTAGCCACTCCTCCTCATGAAACGATCCTTCAATTATGATGTCCTCATTCGATTGAGACATTTGATCAAAGCCTTCACTTTTACATATTACCTCAACTCTATCCTCCATATCATCCACATCTTGAATTATTTGAGATTCGTTAACAGCACCATCCCCAAGAAGCTCTAAATTATGCTTCAACACTTCCAAGTAAGATTTTTCTGACTTCTTTGGTTTCAACTTCTCACCATCTGGTTCCCTTTGCTCAACTATTGATCTAGTAGGCCTCCATTGTAAATTGAGAGCTTGCTTCACACTAGGTTTTCTCTTATCCCTTTCTCTAAACCCCCTCCCAAATCTTGCCATGCTGACCCTCAAAACAGATTCTAAAAATCTTTTCCCATTCAAGCCATGTATAGCTCTTCTAGCATCTTCAAAGAACTGATATCTCACAAACCCGAATCTCAGCTTAGATATAGCTCTTACCTTCTTGGGTACAAAAGCATCAAGGATCATACCCCATCTCCCGAATATTGTTCTCAGCCAATACGCACCTTTGTTACTAGGTATTCCTTCAACAAATATTGTTACTAAATTTCTCTCCCGATTATCTTTCCAACCAAACTTCTTAGTGGCTCCCCTATTTTCTTCATATTTTCTCCTATCATTAAACCCATACCTCTCCTTCCTCCATTGATCATTCTGCCTTCCGAATCTCCACTTCCACCCATAATTCCTTTGTCCTCTGGACCTCCCTCCCTCCATTCTTTTCATCTAAGTAAAATGATAACTCTCAAACATATATTCCCTGCTATGGAGACTTGGAATCAGCTTATAGCCCAATTCTGGAAAAGCCAATCATTACTGAAAATCCTGACTTCTTAGAACTAGCAGAAGAACCACCCAAAATACACCCAAACACCAATTCCCCTTCAGCAACAGACTACCATACAGACCTGTGAGCTATTCGTCAGATCAGCATTTTCACAACTGGAAGCAAATCTGCAGCAGATATAACCAGAATATGGAGCAGAACCCCAAACCCAGACGAAGAAACCCAAAACCAAATCGAAAATCGCAACAGCTTCACGAATCCATCAGATCGGCTTCACGGAAGTCGCAGTTCAGAAATCCTCTATGAGATCCTCTGTAAAAACCCAAAGTCAATCTACCACCCGACATTTCCCCATCAATCCACTGATAATGATCTGAACCAATTTAACTGGAAGCAAAACTGCAGCAGGTAGACCCAGAGCATGAAGCAGAACCCCAAACCCAGAAGAAGAAACCCAAAAATCAAAGCGAAACTAAGCAACAGCTTCACGACTCCATCATCTCAGCTTCACGGAAGTCGCTGTTCAGAAATCTTCTGTGAGATCCTCTGTATAAACCCTAAATCAATCCACCACCCGACATTTCCCCCTTCAATTCACATAAACAATCGCTGCTTCTCCTCCAATTTGCTCCAAACAAAACCCTAGCGGACGAAAACTTTCCATTTTTATGTTAATATATTAATATATAATGGTAATTTTATATTTCATGTAACCTTAAATTTTTGCTGGAAAACTAGCATGAATATTCACCTAACACTATTTTTTTTTTTGTTAAATGCCTACTTCCCTACAAAGAACTTTTTAAAATAAAAGTCTGGCAAATATCACCTAAGTTTGTGACTTGTAAGATTGGGGCCGGGGTTTTAATTTTATATTTGGCGTTAACTATTTAAGCGGTTCATGCCTTTTATTTCATATGATACCTTAAATGTTAAAATGAGTTAGGGTCTTGAGGCCTTCCCTTCACATTAGACCTAAGGCAATTGCCTTTTTGGTCTTATGATTGAGCTGCCCCTGGCGACCCATAATACTTTGGCTTAAAGACCCCTTTTTATAAGAAAAGAAACTCTAGAAAGAGTAGAATTCTTTTTGGGAAATAAAAAGGGAAAAAAAAAAAATCAGTTATTAAATTTAAAAATTCTGATCCATCAACAAATTGTTCAACGAGATATATCGATTGACTAGTTTCCTGAGAAAGGACAAAAGGTTCAGCCCATTGATCCTGCCAAACAGTCAAAATTCTTAGGATACTCATCAATCCAAGAACCACTTCATTGATCAGACGATTGTTTGGTTAAGTACAAAAACTTCCAACTATCGTAAATTAATAAATGAATAATCCACAGAGTTACATATTACCGCCTGTTGAATGATTTAGTCATATCATATATGATATATTACTGTTAAGTAAATGGAACTAATTAACTTTTAAATGATAGAACATGAATTATTTATCAATGATAAATTGTGTCATTGGCAAATCAGAGAACACTTACTACATTACACACGCTATTTTAATTAATTTATTTATTTTTACAATCAAGAATATTAGACAAATCTAAACATAAACCCAGCTGTATGATGGATTCTCTCATCCCATTTCAGAAAGAGGAGTTTTTAACCTTCTTCTTCAAAGAGGGTGAGAGATACCACAACATAACTGGTGGTGATCACAAAATGCCTATTAAGTTACAATCTTTATTGTTCGGAAAAAAAAAAATACTTAAAGAAAACAAATTTCTAATGGTCAAATAGAAATAATCAAATAAGGAGTTGTTCAAATGGAGATGCTGTAGGGAACTCCCATTCCTGTCACCCCAGCTTCTGAAAATGGCTTCAAAAGCTGATATGGAAGGATCCCAGCCCCAGTTCTGTTCTTCAAATTTCCATCTTCATTCCTCTCATTGATGATTCCTTCAAGCTCAATCAACTTTAGGTGGAATTGTTCAAATGCTGCGTTTATAATAGGAACTTCTGCCCATGATGGCTCTACTAGGTTGCCAAGATACTCCTCGTCCGGAGAATGATCTGATAACACGTCCAAAATAGCCA
This sequence comes from Hamamelis virginiana, assembly GCA_017140935.1. Classification (NCBI taxonomy): domain Eukaryota; kingdom Viridiplantae; phylum Streptophyta; class Magnoliopsida; order Saxifragales; family Hamamelidaceae; genus Hamamelis; species Hamamelis virginiana. The sequence continues at coordinate 16,749 of JAESVK010068795.1, forward strand.
TAACCTTTACAGCTTGAATTTGTGAAGGAAAACATTTCAATAGTGCAGCCTCTGGTTTGGTTAAGAAATTTTTCCACTCTTCTTTAGTCGGGTCTTCAGTTGGCATATTTGTTCTAGCTATTGTGGGCCGATTTGG
>JAESVK010068796.1:0-10677 GCA_017140935.1 Hamamelis virginiana
GGGATGAAGGATTAAATAACATGAAGGGTTCACATAGTTCTGCTATTTACCTAAACCTAGGGTATGTCATGATATGTTGCTAGATGTCACTCATGACCAGTGAAAGCCTGTTGATAAAGTGTTATCAATAAGGGAAAAATTGGAATCGTTCCAATTGAACCTTAAAATAGAAAGTTTCTATTTTTAAGAGACATAGAGATGTCCCTGTCCACTGCTAGGTTAGGGTGAACCCAAAGGGTCACACACAATAGAGTGTAAGTGAGTTTCTTGAACTTGTGAGAGGGGAATTCTATCTTTGAAATATGTTTGACTTTAATTATTAATGGTTAATTAATTAAAAGTCAATCATAACCAAGAATAGAATTACTCTATACAAGGATGTTTGGTCATGCTAGCACTAGTAACCAAACACTCCTTAAAGAGGAGAAAGTCTATAAATAATAAGAGAGGGAACCCTAAATAAAAAGCATCACTTTCACTATAGCTCTCTCTCTCTCTAGCCGTCTCTCTCTCCTCTCTCCCTCTCCAAGCTAGCTCCTCACAAAGTGTTTTGGAGGACTAGAAGGTTCAAGGAGTCTTACATTCGTGTGGATACCTTTGGAGGTTTCATCGCTTTGAAACTTGAAGGAAAGCTACTACGCAAGGATTAACAAGTAAGTATGTTTATCGTTTTTAAATATATGTTCTTGTAATTTTTAATACATAACCCTATGCTTGAATCGATTCTTGAATGGATGTGAATATGGATTGTTTTAATAAAAGAAAATTTTTGTTTTCTACTTCCGCTGCGAATCCATTTTTGACACAACCTTTCAATTTAGGTTTGGGATCCCAAATTTGAAATACAAATGATAAAATTCTAGTTTTGATTTGCAAATTGGAGTTATTAGCAACACTTGAAGTGTTGGGAGAGTGATTTGGAAACAAAGAAATCAAATTTAAGGGATGAATTTTGAAAGAATTTGAGAAACCCTAGAGAGAGAGTGTCAAATTGAATGATGATTGAAGTATGGGAAGCAAAAGAAGTCAAAAGCACTTAAATGGAGATGAGTGGCTCGGGTGGCCGTCCACTAGGGGACGGCTGGCCGTCCACCTTGGACGGTTGGCCATCCTCAAGTGGATGGTCATCCAAATTTTAGCCCAATTTTAACTTTTGTTGGGCTTTTGAGGCCCATTAAGCCCATTTTGACCTATTTTGGCCAATTTTGACCCAATTTTGACCAATTTTCTTTCAAAATTTTGATTTAGGAAAGCCCATTTGGTGGAGATTGAAATTGATTTGATGTGTGGATAAGAAATAAGGAGGGATTTATGCAAGTAAAAATGAGAATTGAGTGATTTTGAATAGGAAAGTTCACATGAAATGATGAATTTTTGAAAGAAAATCATGAGATATGAAAAATGGATAATATGTGAATACTTTGAAATCATGATATGATTATAAATGACATTGATATGATGAGATTATGGAGCCCATGAAGGGATTATGGGGATAAGATCGCCCATTAGGGGATGATGGATGAAAAAGGCCTATTTTAGAGGCCCAAATCAATGAGATTGTGTGGATTGAATAAAAAGATGATAATTGGGAATGTGTATGAAATTTAGATGGTGATAAGAATAGGTAATTGGAAATGTGTGTGAGATTTCCTCTAAAGATAAGAAGATAATTTGAAATGTGTGAAAGATTTCCTCTAAAGATAAGAAGATAATTGGAAATATGTGTGAAATTTCCTCTAAAGATAATATGGTAATTGGAAATGTGTGTGAGATTTCCTCTAAAAGATAAGATAGTAATTGAAAATGTGTGTGAGATTTCCTCTAAAAGATAAGATAGTAATTGGAAATGTGTGTGAGATTTCTTCTAAAAGATGAGATGGTAATTGGAAATGTATGTTTCCTCTAAAGATAAGATGGTGATAAGAATATTAAGGTGATTAGAAATGTGTGTTGTGATAATTGGAAATGTGTGTTGTGATTTCCTCTAAGATAAGAACATTTGAGATATTTGGAAATATATGTGTGATTTCCCCTAAGATAAATGGAAATATGTGTGTGATTTCCAAGAATGGTGACTAGATTAAATGTTTATGGGTTGCTGATTTGATTATCCCTATTTGTTGAGGCAAAAATGAGATGTCATTTTTTTTCGTTGATATTCACTGGCGAAGCCATGAACATCAACGAGAGGCTTTTGTAGAAATCCATGCATTTTTGACCATGAGAAAGGTCATGAGTGATTGCCTAAGTTTTGAGGAGAAATAGGGCGTTAAACCATAAGTTGCCAGTTTTACCCTTGTGGGCAGTTAGATAGAGGTCATTATCACATGTAGGTTTTTAGGCCAAATTGAGTCAGTTCCTTTTGCATTAGGTTTTTAGAGAGTTCATAGATGTCCTTGTCAAGTTTCATTGCATTCCGAGTCCGACTCGATAGGTAATTAGGTCTTTTGTGACCTAAAGGACAGAATTGTCCTTTCAATCACAAAAGTTCTTAAAAGCTTTCGAATTGATTTCAGATTTTCTTGAGGCTTTGGCATAGGCAATTAGGGTGTGTTTGATAGCTAAGTTGGTCAATGGCAAGGTCTGTAGAGCTTTCTGGCTCGTGATTAGCTCTTAAGGCTCACAGGGCCCTTTCAAGCTCAAATTAGGGTTTCGACCGAGAACGACCGAAATTCGATCTTTTTATCAAACCAAAGCTTTCAAAGGCTTCAAAACACTTTCTTAAAATATTTTAAAACTTGTTTCGAGAAGAAGAAATGATTTTTAGAGCGATTGGTTAGCAGATTTCAAAACCCTAATTTGGGCCTGCCCACAGCTAATCGGTTGACTTTTCGTTAACAACTTGACTTTGGTTAATGTATTTTCACTTCAAACACTTCTCAAAACATAGAAAATCGAATCACGATCGTTTTGGAGCTTGAATCTGTTAGTGATATGCCCTAATAGCAAATCTCACTGGTGTAATTTAGGACATAAAGTTGATTCATGTATTATTATTATTCATTAATAAAATGGGCTTTTGATTATCATGTATTCTTCTGTTATTATATTCATGATAAGTCCTTAGAAGGAATGTCAATATAAGATCTCAAGAGTTGAGATTAGGAGACTTATATTGTTAAAGATTTCTTTCTTAGATATTCCTAGTCATAGGATTATTTATTGGGCATTAATAATCCGGATAGACTAGCACAGGTTATGTCTGCTCAATATGGAGAATGACTAGTCTCAAGTCATTTGTGTAATGACATTAGGACAAACTTGTGGGTGCTTGTTTGAGAACAAGTACACTGAATGTGATCATTGATTGAGTTTGTTGAATGGAGTTTTACTTACATGTCAAACAACAACTCAGGGTTACAATGATGCAAGTGATCCTTAGACCTGAGGCACTATAGATGTCCTGTGTTAGGGATATTAGGGTTTGATAGTACAATGTACATATCCTAACCATGGAATTTGTGTATGTACTCATTGGCCCTAGTATACCTGTCATGGGGACATATGAGTGTACAACAAGGAATCTATCACTCTCAGTAAAGAGAAGGAATGCCTCGTATTATTCTCAAAGATATAATTCATATAAGTCTTTGGCCAAAGCAGTTGGGAATAAGAAAACTGTTTCTTGAGTATCCCAAGGTTGAATTTATATTTTGAGAATCACATACAAAATGTTAACTTAGGGTTTGACATATTATCCAATACCCAAGTAATTTAACTAAGGCATTGTTTGATGGAAGGATTGAATTGTATCTTAATTGCAACTGAAGGGTTCACTGTGTTATGATTAACCTTCACATAACCTAGGGTGTGTCTTGACATATTGCTAGATGTCACTCAGGACTAGTAGAGGCCAAAGAGAAATTGATTTCTCAAAAGGAAATTAGAAGAGTTCTAATTTGAACCTTAAATAAAAGTAGTTTTATTTGAAGGATAATTTATTATCCTAATTCCTACTACTAGGTTGTTGTGAACCTAAGAGGTCACACACATATAGTTGGTAGCTTCATTTAAAGAAGAAGAGAGAATAATATGCAAATATTAATTAACTAGAATTTCAAGTTTTTGAATTTTGAATTTTGAATTTTTTGAAATTTGAAATTTTGAATTTTGAAATTTGAAATTTGAATTTTGAATTTTTTGAAATTTGAAATTTGAATTTTTTGAAATTTGAAATATGGTTATCATCTATCTAATAAGGGAGCTAGCACTCATCTTATAGATAGACACACAAAGGGGCCGGCCATGCATAGGGAGATAGGATCAAAAATTGTTTTGTGAAAATCTCTAGCCATCTCCTCTCTCTGTCTCTCTCATCTCTTGGAGCTTGCAACTAGTGTGGATCAATCTTGGAGGCCTTCATCTACTTGGGGCTGATCTACAATCATTTAATCATACTCTTAAGGCTATCAATGTAAGTTGTTTACATTATTTAAGTATTAATTACATAGCTTATACAATCATCATGTGATCTTGGTTCATATTCCATGGAGAAAAATTTTATTCCGCACATTTCCATGGGATTCTTTCGGTGGTATCAGAGCCGATCATGATTTGGTATTGTATAAGCTATTCTATGGTGGATTTAATATTGTTTAAACCTAAGTGGCTGGGATTTTTAATCCCAAGACCCTAACCATAGGTTCGGCCATGTTGGTGGTTGCTATGGTTTTGGTTTCTTCATCTCTATTCTTTTTATTTTCTATTGTTTTAATCAAGAGTTGAATACATGTTTGATTATAATGGTTTAAATACTGATTTAGCATTATAATACATGTGTTTAAGAAACAAAATAATCAAAATAAAAGAGGAGGCCGAAAATCCCCAATGGTGAGGGAGTGGTGGCTACATGGGTTTTGCAGAAAATGGATTTTCAGGTTTTGTTAAATCTGAAACAATAGGGGCTGGTTTTGGATGATCCATGACCATAGATGTTTAGTACATTGTATAAGCATCTTGCATATTTAATTTCATGATTTTTGGAGATGATTTGATGGCTCAAATAATTTTTTTAAAGTTGATACATGTTGCTGCCCAGAATTTTCCAGCAACACTGTCTTTTCAAAATAAATATTGAAAAACGTTTTCGAATGATTTTCTTTGAGCCATCATGCTTCAATTCAATAATATATTGATTGTTAATCATGTTAGAATAGTTCTTTCATGAAAAATCGTACATATATGGTCACACTAAGTTTTTTGGGATTAACTAGCCTATATCATATGTGCTGGAATTTTTCAATATGTTGAAAAATTGTAATCTTTTTAATACTTAGTGTTTTGAATTAATTAGCCCCATGTTACCACTGTTTTAGGGACTTAATAAGGTTGTTATTAAAATCCTAAAATGGTCATGAAAGCCTCTCTAAGGGCTGTTCATAAAACCCAAAGTTTTAGTAACCCAGAAATTGTTTTAGGCAAAAGTTTAGAACTTGTTTCCTATTTCAATTTTGTCAAATATTAATTTTGATATTCCCATGATTTTATTATTGATAAAAACATGTTTTAAAGTATTTAAAACAGTAGGGGATGATTAAAAATTAATTTTGATGATTTAATCAAATTAGGCTTCTATTTTAGTCTCTTGACTATAATAGTTTTCTATTTTGATTTTTCAAAGTTGTTTGAATTTTAAATAAGATTTAAAATGATGATGCCACTGTTTTAATGTGATTAAAACAATATAATATTCATGAGATGAATATTTAAAGGTTTATTGATTAATATTAATTACCATATATACATTGCTTATGCCTTATATTCTTGCAATATGATTGTTTATCAATGTGATTGTTAAAATGGGTTGATTATGGACTTAAGACCAAACTAATTGGATGTGATTGGCCGCATATGGATGTGATTTAGGGGCTGTTATTTATTTATTTAAATGGGTTGTAATTTAATTGGGGCTTGCATGCCTCTTTGGTAATTGTAATTTAAATGGGGCTTGCATGCCTCTTCACTCTATGTATTCTTTTTATTTAAATGTAATTATCAAGAATGGAGGCTTGGAGCATGGAGAGGCACAAAAGGAGCATGGAGGACTATGGATCTTATGGAAGACTTCATAGATGCATGTTTAGGGCTTTTCCATTTATTTTACGATCACCATATTACCTCCCTATAGCCTTAAATAAAGTCCATAATCAATTCAAGAGCCTATTTATGTGATGAATGTTAAAGGCTCACTATGTTAATTATTATTTTATGTCTATGGATTAAATGTAATACATGAGACTCCTCACTACTCATGACTTTAAAAGTTAAATGTTTTTAAAAGAGATAGTGGGAGCTTCTACTATTACATTTATAAGACTAAAAATAGTAATAACATATTTATGTATGTGATGCATGTTATATGTATGTGATGCATGTTTAATTTAATATGATGAGACCTTAAACCCCCTCAAAGATTAATATTAAGTTGTTATGAAGGAATATTAAGAATATTCTATCATAGCCTTCCATCATTGTAGATTAATTAGAACTCCTTGTTTGGATATGATGGCTGCAGATATGTAGGGGATTATTCACACATTTGGATTCTAATTAATCTATTTAAATATGAGATATTATGAGATGGCAAACTAATATAAGTCAAGAAACTATTATGTGAGGTTTAAATTAGTTTAACCATACTTATAAGGAATGATGGGTATGACTTAATTAGTTTGAATAAGTCAAGAAACTATTATGTGAGATTTATTAAAACTAAAGGCAAAAGGATGATTGGGACTTGCTTAAGAAGCATTAGATGAAGAGTCATCTACTCATTAGGAATTAATGGACCAAGAAACTATTATGTGAGGTACTATTAATTCACAATGGGACTCCAATCCCCACTAGGAATTTATTAGATAATTTCCCAAATCCTATTCTGAGGTGGTATGGGATTTGATGAAATAGTGGGAGATACCATTATACTTAAGACCCAGTAATAATGGTTATATATTTAAATCAACTGATTTTCTGTTTTATTTGTAGATCACCAATGGCTCACCTTAATCCCTTAACCAGAATTCTTGATAGCAACAGACTGACCGAACCTAATTTTATGGATTGGCTGAGGAATTTGAGAATAGTTCTCAATTCTGATAAGATTGCCTATGTGTTTGATGAATCTATGCCAGCATTCCTTCCTGATGGTGCATCAGAGGAAGAAAGAGACACTTTTAGAAAGTGGCGGGAGGATGACATGCAGGTTAGATGCTACATGCTAGCATCAATGACCAATGAGCTTCAGAAGCAGCATGACACTATGGATAGTGCTAAATCAATTCTCATTCATCTACAAGAGTTGTATGGTGAACAGATTCGATTTGAAAAGTATCAATCCACAAAAGGCAATTCTGAAAAGGCTAATTCTTATAAAAAGTGTTTCCATTGTGGAAAAACTGGGCATTGGAAAGGGAACTGTAATAAGTACATGATTTCCACAAAGAACCAACCTTTAGAAGGTATGGCCGATGCTCTATTTATTGAAACTAATTTATCTGTTAGTTCTGCTTCTACTTGGGTATTAGATTCTGGTGCGAGTTCACATATATGTAACTCCATGCAGGATCTAAAGAAAAGTAGAAGGCTGAGTAAAGGAGAAGTTACCCTTCGAGTGGGAAATGGAGCAAGAGTTGCTGCATTAGCTATGGGGACTTGCTTTTTGACATTACCATCCGGAGATATTTTAGAATTAGCTGATTGTTTATTTATGCCAAAGATAATAAGGAACATTATTTCTATTTCTGCATTATGTAGAACTGGTTATAGTATTGTTTTTGGGAAAAACATTTGTTCCATTTCTCTAAATAATGATTTAGTAGCAACTGGCATTTATTTAAACGGTCTTTACTTCTTAAATACTATGGTAATGTTGATTACATAGAGCAAAATGATAAGAATGTAAGAAATCTTAAGAGACCTAGAGATGATGAAATTCCAACATATATGTGGCATTTGAGACTAGGTTATATTAGTGAAGATAGGATTAACAAGTTGGTTAAGGATGGACAATTGGGTTCATTAGTATTCGTACCCTATCCAACTTGTGAATCTTGTCTCATGGGTAAAATGACCAAGTCACCCTTTACTGGTCACAGTGAAAGGGCTGCAGATATACTGGGTTTAATACATAGTGATGTATGTGGACCAATGAGCAAAGTAGCTAGAGGAGGTTTTTCTTATTTCATTACCTTTACTGATGATCATTCACGTAAAGGATATGTGTACTTAATGAAGTACAAATCTGAAGCTTTTGAAAAGTTCAAAGAATTCAGATATGAAGTAGAAAAACAAACTGGCAAGAGTATTAAAGCTCTTCGATCAAATCGAGGAGGTGAATACTTAACTACTGAGTTCTTGGATCATCTCAAGCTGGCTGGCATTCTATCACAATTAACTCCTCCTAGAACACCTCAGTTAAATGGTGTATCTGAGAGAAGGAATCGAACTTTATTAGATATGGTTCGATCCATGATGAGTTATACTGACTTACCTATCTCCTTTTGGGGATATGCCCTTAAAACTGCTGCATATTTATTAAATAGGGTTCCTACCAAGTCTGTCCCCAAAACCCCATATGAGATATGGCATGGGAAGAAACCAAGCCTTACTCATCTTAAGGTTTGGGGTTGTCCAGCATATGTTAAGAAACATAATGTGGATAAACTTGAATCAAGATTAGAAAAATGTTTGTTTGTGGGTTATCCCAAAGAATCATTAGGATATTACTTCTACCAACCTAATGAACAGAAAGTGTTTGTTAGTAAATTTGCTACTTTTCTTGAAAAAGAGTTTATTCAAGAAGGAGGCAAAGGTAGAAAGATAGAACTTGAAGAGATTTCAGAAATTTCTGACGAGCCATAAACATATCCTGACTCACCACCTGTCCCTGTTGAGACAGTACTTGAAGATACACAACCTGTTCGTAAATCCACTAGGATATCTGCACCACCTCAAAGATATGGCTATCTTCATGAGGAGGATAAGGAATTATTCCTAGGTGATAATGAACACCCTGATGATCCTAATAACTATGAAGAGACGATGTTAGACATCGATTCTAGAATATGGCAAGAAGCCATGAAATCCGAAATGGATTCTATGTATTCCAACCAAGTCTGGACTTTAGTAGATCCACCACAAGGTATAGTACCTATTGGCTGCAAATGGATCTACAAAAGGAAGATAGGCTCGGATGGAAAGGTAGAGACCTACAAGGCAAGACTAGTGGCAAAAGGTTACAAACAAAGACAAGGTGTTGACTATGAAGAAACCTTTTCGCCAGTAGCTATGCTAAAATCCATTTGGATCTTGTTATCTATAGCTGCACACCATGACTATGAAATATGGCAGATGGATGTAAAGACTGCTTTCCTTAATGGAAACATTGAGGAAGACATTTATATGGAGCAGCCTGAAGGCTTTACATCTAGTGGTGATGACCACAAAGTGTGCAAGCTTCAGAGGTCCATTTATGGACTTAAACAAGCTTCTAGAAGTTGGAACATCCGGTTTAATGAAGCAATCAAATCGTTTGGATTTCTTCAAAACATGGATGAACCTTGTGTGTACAAGAAGGTTAGTGGGAGTGCAATTTCTTTTCTTATTTTATATGTTGATGATATTCTACTCATTGGGAATAATGTAGGAATGTTATCAACAGTCAAGCTTTGGCTTTCACAAAACTTTTTCATGAAGGATTTGGGAAAAGCATCCTATATACTAGGTATAAAGGTCTATAGAGATAGATCTAGAAGGTTGCTTGGACTCTCCCAATCCATGTACATAGATAAAGTGTTGAAAAGGTTCACATGGAGAATTCCAAGAGAGGTTTAATTCCTTTCAGACATGGAATTCATCTTTCCAGGGGCATGAGCCCCAAGACACCAGAGGAAAGAGATAGCATGAGTAAGATTCCATATGCTTCGGCTATTGGAAGTCTTATGTATGCTATGCTATGTACAAGACCTGATATCAGTCATGCTGTGAGTGTGACTAGTAGATATCAATCTAATCCAGGTTCAGAACACTGGATTGCAGTCAATAATATCCTTAAGTACTTAAGAAGGACTAAAGATTTAATTCTTGTCTATGGAGGAGGAGAGCTAACGGTTGATGGTTATATTGATTCAGATTTTCAATCAGATATTGATGATAGAAAATCTAATTCTGGATATATCTTCACCTTAAATGGTGGAGTAGTTAGTTGGAAGAGCTGTAAGCAAAGTACTACAGCGGATTCCACTATTGAGGCTGAGTACATTGCAGCCTCTGAAGCTGCCAAGGAAGCTGTTTGGATTAGGAAGTTCGTCTCTGAACTTGGAGTTGTTCCTACCATCGAGTCACCTATATCTTTATATTGTGACAACAATGGAGCTATTGCGCAAGCAAAGGAACCAAGGTCTCATCAGAAGTCCAAACACATCGAGCGGCGATATCACATAATCAGAGAGATTATTGTTAGAGGTGACATCTGCATTCAGAAGATCACATCTGCGGATAACGTAGCAGACCCATTCACTAAGGCACTGACTCTTCAGAGTCTTGATCGACATCTTGAGAAGATGGGTATGAGATACATGGGCGATTGGCTTTAGTGCAAGTGGGAGATTGTTAGTGATATGCCCTAATAGCCAATCTCACTGGTGTAATTTAGGACATAAAGTTGATTCATGTATTATT
>JAESVK010068797.1:206-12194 GCA_017140935.1 Hamamelis virginiana
CGAAGAATCTCTATCGATAGCGGATGATCGCCTATCGATAGAGATTCTTCGTTGATGTTTCTTCGCAGCCAATCTTCGCAGCATCTATCGATAGGCGCTTCGCACGCCATCGATAGGAGGCTGCCTGCTCCGAATTTAAGGCTTAGTTTTATTATAATAATTATGGGTTCGAAGGATATTTTGGTCTTTTTGCTCCTTGACTTTTAGGGAAGTATAAATACAGCTTTATTAGGAGAGAGAGTAAGCTTCCTTTTTGTTTTTAGTCCATAAAGCTAGGGTTTGTTGTTTTGTGCTTTTCTTGGCACTTTCTAGCTAGCCAATCACCATCCATTCCACTCTAAATAGGCCCAAGTTTGACTATGATGGGGAAGAGCATCTACGGATCGCCGATCTACTGCATGGGCGGCTAGGTCACTTGGTGATGGGGTTTGGAGAAGGATTTTGGTGAGGTTTTTAGTCACCATTTTGTAATTAATGTTATTTAATGTTGGGATAGACTTGTATTTGAGAGCTTTGTACTTTAAACTGTTTTCATCTCAATATGTTTTAGTTTTCTTTGATTGCTATTACATACAAATACAAGTGGTACTTACTTTAATGAATGATTGAGTTAATGATGGTTTGATCATTAGCATAGGTTATGCATTATCGTTCGATTCTGATAGTTTATGGCTTTTGATTAATCGTTATACACTTAATCATTCATATCATTTTGGTTAACCTATTTTTGTAGTCTAAGTTACCATTATCCCATATTAAATAGCATTTCACATTACAATTGGTGATTAATGATTTGCCCTAATCCGAACCAACCCCCATTACCTTTCTCCACTTTATCTTATTTTAATTTAATCTAGCGCGTCTTTAATTTCTTGTTAGGACCTTAATCAACAACAAATCAATCAACTTTGAATCTCAATCACTAGTATAGCTTCTTATATACTTTTAACTTGATTCAACCAAATTCTCTGTGGACGACCCGCACTCACTCTAACTTTACGAATTGAGGTTAAATTTCCGTTGAGTGTGGTCTTTTAAATACTTTTAAATCTTGGCGCGTGGTGAGGAATTAACCTCCCTCGCCGTGGCGCGACCAAATTTTGGCGCCGTTGCCGGGGAATTGTGCGTTGAATTAAACTGAAGTTTTGAGGAACTATTCTAGATTGTAATTAGAAAATCTTTCTTGTTTATAATTTTTCTTTTTCTTTCGTAGCTTTGATCTACTTGTCTTTATTTCAGGTTACTATATCTAGGTACTATCACCAGCCGAGCTTGCGCGCTAAAAAGCCCTTGAAGGCTAAAATTTGCTAAATTTTTTGCTAAACAGGTTGGATAGGACCGCATAAAGATTGGCAACCTGGAACGAGGGGAGTTTTCTTAGCTCTTTTATTCTTTCGATAATTATTCAATTCTTTCATTCATTGCATTCATTAAGCATTTTGTGGGAGGGTTGTAGAGCTGCATGCACGGTAGGCGTTCCCTATCTCAGGAGTTACACCCTTTGGACCTTGACCTAGAGCACACTTTGAGAGCCGCTAGGGCTGCTCGTCGAAACACTCAAGAGTCCCCACCGGTCATTGACGTAGATATGGCCAATGCTTTAGGAAATAATGGGGGTGGGGCTGCCCAGCAGAATCCACCGCAACCAATCCCACCCATGTTGTTGCGTGACCACTTCATGCCTAACACTTTCAGTACCCCATCCTGCATTCAAGTCCTGAATATAGAGGAGCTGACCTATGAGATTAAACAGCAAACTATCCAGATGCTCCCTACCTTTTATGGGTTAGATCGTGAGAACCCGTATGATCATTTGACTGAATTTGTTAACATCTGCAACACAATTAGGATTAGAGATTTCCCTCAAGAGTCTCTACGCCTGTTCCTGTTCCTGTTCCCTTTTTCTTTGAAGGACAAAGCCAAGCATTGGCTTACGTTCCTTGAACCACCTAGGCCTGTAACCACTAGCTTCAAAGGCATTTCCTGGCCCGATATTACTCCATAAGCAAGACCTCCCAGATGCGCCATAGCATTACCCACTTCACCCAAATCGAGAGGGAGTCCTTTTATGAGTCTTGGGAGAGATTAAAAGAGTTGATTAGACTTTGCCCACATCATGATATCCCCAAGTGGCAAATAGTACAATCTTTTCTTAAAGGATTGAGAGAGAGGGATAGGCAATTAGTCCATTCGGCTTGTGGAGGGTCTGTTTTGAGAAAGAGCGATAATGAAGTTTGGGCATTGTTTGAGACTATGAGTGAGGATTCCTACCATATGGAATCCATGGGTTTGTCTGAGAGAGAGAAAACCGCACCAACACCGTCCTCCTCTTCATCTAAGAAAGGAGGTATCTATGAAATTGAAACCACTTCTTCCAATCAAAACATTGAGGTTTTGTCCAAAAAATTAGACCAACTCATAGCTCTTCATGAGAAGCCTTCCAAGGCCATAGTCAATGCGGTGTCTGAGTTTTGTTCCATATTTTCGGACCCTACCCATGACACTCTGTCTTGTCCCATGGCGGGGCAATACCCCGATTTCATTCAAGAGCATGTAAATGTTGCCCAAGGGTATGTGCAACCTAGGAGTGACCCATACTCAAATACCTACAACCCAGGATGGGCAAATCATCCTAACTTTCGTTGGGGTCAACAACAACCACCTAGGCCAGCCATCCAATCTTCTCAACCCATGAGACCCAATTACCAAGGACCAAATTAGGGCATGGTTGCACCTTATAGGCCTCCCCAACCTCAGAATCAATACCAATCCCAAGGCACCATGGTGCCTCATTCTCAACCACCATACAATCCTCCGACCCAACAAGTTGTCCCAGCACCACAACCCCAACCACTTCAAAGAACCCCTGGATTTGAACAGCAAATCTTAAGTGCTCTAAAAGCCATGGAAGCCAACAACCAATTTCTCCATTCTCATTCGCAATCAATTGCCAAGCTTGATACCCAAATGGGCCAAATAGCAGCTTCCTTGAACCGTAGGGAAGAGGGGAAATTACCTAGTCAACCAGTTAGGAACCCCAAGGGAGCTTATGTGGCTGAGAGTTCTACCTCTCAAGAGCCGGTCAAGCATGAGGATGTGCAAGCCATTACTGTGCTTAGAAGTAGGAGAGTGGTGAATAATAGGGTAGGAGAGGATGTCATGGAGGAGGATAGTTCACCTCCAATTATTGAGGTGGGGAGTGATGAGAGTAGCAAAAGAAAATAGAGAAGTCCTGAAAAAGAGGTTGTTGAAGAAATCGAGAGGGATAACTTTCCTTCTAGGGTAGAAGACCCCGTGGCATCCTATGTGCCCAAAGCTCCTTTTCCTTCGGCGCTTGTGTCGCCTTCTAAGAAAGCTAAAAAAGGAGTTTCTGTTGATGACATGTTGGAGGTGTTTAAGCAGGTGCGAATCAATATTCCACTACTTGAGGCTATCAAACAAATCCCATCTTATGCCAAGTTTTTGAAAGATCTTTGTACCCATCAAAGGAAAGAGCGTATGCATTTAGCTCAATCCTCTGCACTTGTTGACATAGCTAGTGCAGTCTGCCAATATCAAATCCCTGTTAAGAAGAGTGACCCTGGGACACCCACAATACCCTGTTTCCTAGGACATCATTTCGTGGATAGAGCTTTGGTAGATTTTGGGGCTAGTGTGAACATTCTTCCATACTCTGTGTATGCGAAGATGGAGTTAGGAGAGTTAAGGCCCACACCTACTGTTCTCCAGTTTGCTGATAGGTCCACTAAGGTACCTAGGGGAGTTCTACAAGATGTCCTTGTTAAAATTGAATCCTTTGTCTTTCCTGCCGACTTCATAGTCTTAGACATGGAACCTGTGGATAGTAGTAGACCCCAAATCCCTGTGATTATAGGTAGACCTTTGTTGGTGACCGCCAATGCAGTTCTTCACTGCAAATCTGGAATCATGGAGGTGTCCTTTGGCAATATGAAGGCTAAGCTGCAAGTTTATCATGCGGCTAACCATCTTCATCACTTTGAGGAATGTTCTTTTGTGGATATTATTGATGAGCTAGTTGAAGAGTCCCTCCCATTCATCCTTACTGAAGACCCCTTAGAGGCATGCCTTGCCTACTTTGATATTGATACCTTTGATATTGACTCATGCATCGAGGAAGTCAATCAAGTTTTAGAGTCATCCCAATCCATAGGTAGCCTAACTTGGACACCTACACCCGAACCATTACCACCGTTGGCTAGTACACCTATGCCTAGTTCGTTGGAGTCACCTCCTACACTTGAGCTTAAGCCTTTGCCTTCCTATTTGAAGTACACATTCTTAGGGCCTAATGAGACTCTCCCTGTCATTATTGCCTCGGATCTGAGTGATTTACAAGAGAGAGCCCTAATTGACACTCTTAAAAAGTATAGGGAGGCAATAGGTTGGTCGGTGGCGGATTTGAAAGGGATTGACCCATCTATTTGCATGCATCGTATTCACCTTGAAGAGGGGGTTAGGCCATCTAGAGAAGTTCAAAGAAAACTCAACCCTAATATGAAGGAAGTGGTGAAAAAGGAAGTGCTTAAATTGTTGGATACGGGTATTATATACCCCATCTCTGATAGTGAGTGGGTAGCTCCTACCCAAGTTGTCCCTAAAAAGTCTGGAATTACTGTAGTAGCCAATGATCAGGGTATTCTAGTCCCAACTAGAGCCACTACAGGATGGAGAGTTTGTGTTGACTATAGGAAACTAAATTCTAAGACTAGAAAGGACCATTTCCCACTCCCTTACATTGATCAAATCCTAGAAAGATTGGCGGGTCAAAGCTATTACTGTTTTCTTGATGGTTATTCTGGATATAACCAAATAGCTGTGTATCCCGAGGACCAAGAAAAGACCACCTTCACATGCCCTTTTGGCACTTTTGCTTTTAGGTGTATGTCCTTCGGTTTGTGTAACGCGCCGAGTACATTCCAAAGATGTATGACGGCAATTTTTTCTCATATGATAGGTGAGTTTCTTGAAGTTTTTATGGATGGCTTCTCTGTTTTTGGATCTACCTTTGATGAGTGCCTTTCCCACCTTGACAAAGTGTTGAATAGGTGTTGTGAGAAAAACTTGGTGTTGAGTTGGGAGAAAAGCCATTTTATGGTACAAGAAGGCATAGTCTTAGGGCATGTAATTTCTGAGAGGGGAATTGAAGTAGATAGGGCTAAGGTTGAATTGATAGCCAAACTACCTCCCCCAACCACTGTGAAGCAAATCCGGTCATTCTTGGGGCATGCGGGTTTCTATAGAAGGTTCATTAAGGACTTTAGCAAGATTGCAAAACCCATGTGCAATTTACTGGCCAAGGATGCCCCATTTGTCTTTGACAAAGATTGTATGGAAGCTTTTGAAAAGCTGCGCTCTTCCTTGAGCACCGCCCCAATTATGCAAGCACCCAATTGGTCCCTTCCATTTGAGGTTATGTGTGATGCCTCTGACTATGCAATTGGGGCGGTTTTAGGGCAGAAAATAGGGAAGGACTCTCATGTCATTTATTATGCTAGTAAAACCCTTGTTGATGCCCAAATCAATTACACCACAACCGAAAAGGAGCTTGCTTGTCACTTTGTGGTGTGTTCAATATTATATTCCCAAGCGTAGGAATTCAATCATCGCCAAGCATAATAAATACTGAGGGAGTCCTCAGGTCATCTCCACAGGGAGTGGAATTGGTCTAAATGATCCTTAGGTGTTGCTAACCAATGAATGTAAAAGAAAGTGTAAAATCATGGGGGTTGTGATTGTTGATGAGTGAGTTGTAGAGAATTAACTAAATTAAGGCAATAAAAGTAAATTGTAGGATTCTAGGGTTTCCACTCATCCACAACCAAGCAACAAGCTTCTCTCATTAGAAATTCTCATCTTGGATCCATTGAAGAATGGTCTTTGATGGAGGATTTAACTTTAAAAGCATTCACAACAAAGAAAGATAGGAGAATGATAGTAAATGCTCACTTAAACATTTTATCAAACACCTAGAGTGCATATAAGGTTCAAGCACTACATGTGCCAAGCATAGCTTGTCTACAAGTAGTCAAGAAGATGCCAAACTAGATGTCAAGAAGAGGTAGTGAGTATTTCCTATCATACAACTTCCATTTAAGCACAAATGAATGAGAGAGTGTTGTTACCTTGGTTGATGATGGGTTTCCACCGTTTGAATCCTACCTTTGAGGCTTAGAACTCCATTACAACTAGAAAACAAGAAGTAAATGCAAGAACAACAACAAATAAATGCAAGGAACTTGAAATAAATGCTAGGCTATTGATTAAAGATGAAGAAACAAAGTTTTACAAGCTAGAAACTAAATTACATTACATAAAACTCAAAGAAACTTGAAGGAAAACTAATCTACTCCTAAAACTATTCCTAAACTAAGAGCTAAAACTAAGAAAACCCTAGAAAACTAAGAGAGTCCCCTAAAACTAAGTGGGAGTGCCTTTCTTCCAGCTGCAAAATGAGCCTTTTATACCCCCCTCTAGGGTTACAAAGAATGAGGGATGAAAAGACCAAAGTAACCTTGCTTAAAAACTCAAAATACCCAAAACTGCTGCAAAATCGGGGTTCAGTACCGGTACTCAAATTTCAGTACCGGTACTCAACCTCTGCTGCCAAAATATGCAACTTCAGTACCGGTACTCAAATTTCAGTACCGGTACTCGAATGCAGAAATTGCCTAAAAAGTTGTCCCGACTTCAAATGCTCATAACTTTCTCGTCCGGAGTCGGATTTTGACGTTCTTTATATGCACGCGAAGCTTGAGAAGTCTACTTTCCAACCATGGTGGTCTCATTGTATGATTCAATCTTTGAAGACTTCCAAGGTCCCACTTTGCATGCCAAAAAGCATCCATTTAAGCGCATTCAACCTACAAAGGCTCAAAAACAACAAAAGAGTCAAACGCACCTATTTACAAGATAAATGGCTCAAGTATGTACAAAATGATGGGAATAATGCAATAAAAGTATGCAATATTATGGTGCAATCAGAGCTCTTAGCAGTGGTCTTTGCTTTTGATAAATTTAGATCATATCTTCTTGCATCTAAGGTCATTGTGTTTTCTGATCATGCCGCATTGAAATACCTTCTGTCCAAGAAAGAGACCAAGCCTAGATTGATTAGGTGGATACTCTTACTCCAAGAGTTTGATTATGAGATTAGGGATAAGAAAGGTTGTGAAAATGTTGTGGCGGACCATTTGTCAAGAATCTTGGTTGATCCATCCTTGGACATTGTACCCATTCAAGATAAATTCCCCGATGAGCACATTTTGACCATATCACATCATCACTTGCCTTGGTATGCTCACATCATCAATTATCTCGCCACGGGACTCATCCCATCGGATTGGGACAAGAATAGGAAAAATCATTTTTATGCACAAATCAAATATTATTTTTGGGAAGATCCTATTCTTTTTAAATATTGTGCGGATCAAGTAATCCGTAGATGTGTCCCGGATCATGAGGTGCGAGATATTTTGAGATTTTGCCATACTTTGGCATGTGGGGGTCACTTTAGTGGAAAGAAGACTGCGGCAAAAGTCTTGCAATGTGGGTTCTTTTGGCCTACACTCTTTAGGGATGCTTTAGAGTTTTGTAAGACTTGTGAGAATTGCCAAAAGATGGGGAATATTTCAAAAAGAGACATGATGCCCTTGAGCCCAATTCTGATAGTTGAAATCTTTGATGTGTGGGGCATCGACTTTATGGGCCCATTCCCAGTCTCCCATGGTTATGAGTACATTCTTGTCGGGGTGGATTATGTGTCCAAGTGGGTGGAAGCAGTGGCCACTCGAACAAATGACCACAAGGTTGTGGTGAAATTTTTGCAAGAGAACATTTTCTCTAGATTCGGGTTCCCTAGGGCAATCATTAGTGATGGAGGGTCTCACTTCAATAATAGGCCTTTTGCGGCTTTAGTTGCCAAGTACTCCATCACTCACAAAGTTGCCACCCCCTACCACCCTCAAACTAGTGGCCAAGTGGAAGTGTCAAATAGGGAAATCAAGCATATCTTAGAAAAGACCGTTAGGCCCGACCGAAAGGATTGGTCATTGCGCTTAAATGATGCACTTTGGGCGTATAGGACGGCTTACAAGACCCCTATTGGCATGTCCCCTTACCGACTCGTTTTTGGAAAGCCTTGTCATCTTCCCGTGGAATTGGAGCACAAAGCTCTATGGGCCATAAAGAAATTTAATTTTGAAATTGATGAAGCGGGCTTGCATCGAAAATTGCAACTTAGTGAGTTAGAAGAGATTCGCAATGAAGCTTATGAGAATTCCAAAATTTATAAAGAAAAGATGAAGGAATTCCATGATAGTCACATCAATAGAAAATCTTTTGAACCCAATCAAAAGGTGTGGCTATTCAACTCTAAATTGCGTCTCTTTCCTGGCAAGCTAAGATCCCGATGGGATTGTCCTTATCTTGTGGTCAAGGTCCTCCCCCATGGGGCGGTTGAGATTAAGAACCCCAAGAGTGGAGCTCAATTTTCGGTGAATGGTCAATGGCTTAAGCCTTACATTGAGGGGGTTAGTGATGACACCATTCAGGATGGCCTTGTGGTGGAAATCATGTCCTTGGAGGACCCAGTCTATGATTCTACTTAGTGGATTGCAAGACGTCTGGCTGAAGACGTAAAATTTAGCTCTTCTTGGGAGGAAACCCATGTGTTAGTTTAGTTTGATTTCTTTGCTTTTGTTTGTTTTAGGTGTGCATATTAGAGCCTTGGAGAGGATGTTTCCTTAGCATTGGGGACAATGTTCCGTTTAAGTTGGGGGGGAGCATTCATTCCATTCATGGCTATTTCTGCTCATTTAGTTATGTTGTGTTGATTCTTTTTGAAGCATGTTCATTGAAACAGCTAGTTGATTGAGTATGCATGTTTTGAGCCTTGGTTATCGAACTGTTGCATAATTTCTCTTTGCAAACTAGTTTTAATGTCTGGAAATTGATCACTTTCACGAGCTTTTATGAATTAATAATCTAGTTGATTGAGTTGAGTTAAATCCTATGATTAGTGGAGATTGAAACCTTATATTTTCTTTCGGAGCCTTTCTTTTCTTTTTGGGAGGATGTAATTACTCTATTCTTTTATTCAGCATATTTGGTTTATTGTTTTGTGCTCATGCTTGCAATTGCGTTAATTAGAATCCTCATTTATGCATTGTGATTGATCAATTGAGAACATTGTTAGTCTTTTTGAAAAATGAATTTAGGCCTTCTTTTGTGTTTGTAGCCGTGTGTTTCTTGTCGTGTAGTGTTTTTCCTAGCACCCATTTTTGAGCTTAAACACTTACCATTTCATTCAAAACTTAGGAAGCCTTTTGGTGTGTTCATTTGAGTGATGGGGGGTTAATGTAGCCTTCAAAAATTTGGAAGCCATTTTTCCTTTCCAGCAGCTTACATCTATCGATAGCCACCTTGGTCTATCGATAGACACCAACTTCTGTATCCTCTAATACCTATCTCAAAAAAAAAAATAAAAAAATAAAAAAATAATATTCGAGATAAATTGCCTTTGCCAGAACCTTTCACCTATCGATAGGTGGTTTGACCGTTATCGATAGGTCATCGATCGATAGCGGTCATCTATCTATCGATAGAGAAGTCGGAATTTTGGAAAAATAAAAACCGTTCGCGACCTTCTCTCTCCTCATTCCCGCCTGCAGTCCGTTTTTGGACGGTTTTCTTCACCAACCGTCGCGCCACTCCGTGTGTAACTGCTGCCCATTCATCTCCCCATTGAAGGCTATTTAATCCCCCCCATTTGTGTTGGTAAGTCTGTGGTTAGAGTTGCGTTTTTGGGTTGCTGATTAGATTATCTAAGGGTGGTTTTTGCTGTGGTTTGTGGGTAACGTGGGAGTGTAGTGAGTTTGTTCTGTGTTGTTTTGTGTTATTTTTTTCCTGCAAATATGAGTCGTCCCCGCCGTTCTACCGCTGCCTATACTGGACAGAGCAGGCCTTCTGCCATGGCTGATTCGGAATCTGAGTCCAGTGACTATTCAGTGCTGCCTCCTGTGCCTGCACTCCGCCGGCGTGGTTCGTCTTCCCGCACTCCTCGTCCTGCTGTGGATGAGGACTATTTGGTGGAGGAAGAGCAGGAATTTAAGCATATTGGAGAAGAGACTGGGGAGGGTCCCCGCAGGAACTTGAACAGTTTTGACAATCAAGGGCGGGTGCACATTTCTAGCCAGTCCAGCCAGAGAGCCGCTTATGAAAATGCTATAAGGCGGCGCAAGTTCAACGTGGAGAGGTACGTGGACACGCGCCACATCGATGTCGAACACACCATTATCAGGGTGCTAAAAGCCCGGCAGTTACAGGCCTGGATGATAAAGGGGGAGGGTACAAGCCCTCACTTGTGCGTGGATTTTATCTATCTGCCCAGTTTCGGGATGATCAGCCAGAAATGCTGCAAGCCACTATCTTGGGTCGCCCAGTCCGTTTCAGTATTAATGACATCGCCCAGTACGTCCGCTGCCAACGTCCCATGGGGGATGAGTTTTTGGCATCCCACCTGCATTATGTGGAGAAGACCCTACGGGACTGTGCTGCTGTTGTGTACGTTGAGCCTCACCTTGTTCTGCAGAATTTTACCACTGGAAATATGCACGCTGTGTATGCTGTCATGAATAAGCTTTTGTATACCAATCTCAGGGCGTGAGGGAGTGCTTCTGACATACCCCTTGAGGCGGTGCAACTTTTGCTCGAGTTCATGGACGACGGACCGTTTGATACACCACTCCTTATTTTCAACGAAATCAAAGCCTACATTGCTACGGTCCCGCGCAGTAACTTGCCATTTCCGCAGATGATCATGTATTTCGTGATGTGTGCGGGAGTCGATGCGCAAGAGCAGCTTTTGTGGGGCGAGGGCCCAATTACTCAGACTACCATCACTCGAAGCATAGCAGCGAGTCAGGCTGCTAGGCGAGCGAGAGCCGCTCCAGTTGCACCCGCGCAGCCTGAGGAGGGACCACAGCCGGCCAGATCCGATCCCCAGTACTTCCCGTCCGGCGCTGCCCCTTTGATGACTGAGAGGCAGTTTCTGCAGAGTATATGGTTGGAGCAGCGCTCCTTGATCGAGGGACAGAGGGTTATTACCGAGTCTGTCAGGCTGCTTACGCGCCAAGTGAGGGCTCTATGGAGGAGTCAGCGTGGGGAGGTCCTCTCGGATGTTGAATTGGGTCTTTTCGCTCCGTTTCCACCTCCTCCAGCGGCAGGCGATGTTCCGGATGATGATGACCCGCAGGGGCGTGATGATTTGTGGATTTGTTTGGGAGTGTTCTTCTGGGAGTTATTTATGTTTTTTGTTGTTGTTGGGAGTTTATCTGTTTAGGGTTTGTTGTGGTGGTGTGTTTATTTTGTTTCTAGTTATGTTGTTGTGTGTTGTGTTTAGTGTGGTTAGGATGTTCGAGAATGGTCGGGTAGTAGCCTTAACCAATTATGGAGCCATTCTCGTGTTGGTGTTTCTCTTCTTGTGTAACCGTGGTCTTTATATGCTATTACAGTCCTTTATGATTTCTTAAAGTCTATTGTTCTCTTTTGATCATTCATCTCATGCATGCATGAATTTATCTGTATACGTGATTGTAATTACGAGCATTTCACTTGCCTGATTGTCATCTACGTTGTGTTTTAACGTGTGAGAATGCTTGCATGTATTCTTATAATCGTCACGGGCGTCATTGATAACCCATCTTGTGTGATTGTCTTGAGAGCGACATTCTGGTGAGATTTTGAAATCAAAGCTTATCGGGTGGAATGCAATTCAACTTAATTTAACTGAGAATTTAATTCGTAAGAGCTCATTTGCACTTGCACGTTCAGACGCGTTTATCTAGTTGATTAAGAGAATTGTTGCAATAGTACGTCATTCTTGTGCCATGCATGTATAGCCTATCAACTTTTACGTTGTATGTTGCATGCTAAACCATAGTCGTTATGTTTTGTTTTCTCTTTCATTTT
>JAESVK010068798.1:0-15193 GCA_017140935.1 Hamamelis virginiana
TTAAAAGTGGTGAAATTCTTGTGATCTAGTAGGGATTAGGTTTTTCAGTTAGATTCGATTCATCTTTAGAGTTCGATTCTTGGGATGAATACCATGGAAAATTTTAAATCCTACCTTCCGCTGCGTTTCCATGTGGTATTCTTTCACTTTACATGCCCACTTGACAATGATTTATATTTTCGTGCCACCGTTGTGCCTGAGGCGTATTAGCCTGAAAACAACGTGATATCTTCGTGCTACCGTTGTGCCGGAGGCGTATTAGCATGAGAACAGCGTGATATCTTCGTGCTACCGTTGTGCCAGAAGCGTATTAGCCTGAGAACAATGTGATATCTTCATGCTACCGTTGTGCCGGAGGCGTATTAGCCTGAGAACAACGTGATTTCGTGCTATCGTTGTTCCGGGGGCTTATCAGCTTGACAACAACGAGATTTGATGCTATCGTTGTGTCGGGGGCTTATGAGCCTGAGAACAACGTGATTTCGTTCTATCGATGTGCCGAGGGCTTATCAGCTTGAGAACAACGTGATTTCGTGCTATCGTTGTGCCAGGGGCTTATTAACCTGAGAACAACGTCCTAATAGACATCCATTGAGCTTGGTCTTCAAAATAATGGGCATTACACTGTGTTTATAACCAAACTAAACCTACAATATTTTCTCATATCGATTTATGAAATGAGTATGGAACTGCTTAACTTATGTTTTTCACGGAAAGTCCACACAGGTTTTTAACTACTTTATTTACTGTCCTATAAATGTTATGGAAATTCTGTTATTTAAAATATTCCATGTATCATTATATTATCATTATTTGTAGAGGTTATCTTACTCCTATTGAGCACGTTGAAGCTCAACCCTGCTTTTTGCAGTAGATTTCAGGTTGGCGTGGGGTTGCATTCTTGGCATGGAACGACCCTCTGTTCGAGGATTGTTGGAAATCTGCATAGTAGTTTCCGCATTAGTGTTTCATATTCTTGAGGCGTGTATTATTTATATTTTCTTGGTTATTGGGATTTGTCACTGTTTGTGGCACAACCTATTTGCCAGGGATGTTGGCATTATTTCCTTTTGATTTATTATTAATATATATGACGTTTGGGACAGCGTGACATTTCATATTGTTAAATTTATACATATTTTCTTGACTCTCGTGAGGATATAAAAATGAGCAGGTCGGGTTGTACCTCTATCTTAACACGTGCTGACCTATCCGGAAGGGTCGGTACGGATGTTAGGTTGGGGCGTTACAAAATGGTATCAGAGCTCATTAGTAGATCCAAATGGGAATTCATGCATTGCATGTAGTGGTTAGGTGAGACCCTAGATGTAGTGCATGCATCATGCCTGTGTGTTGATGGGTAGACATATTAGGATGGATTGGGTTTTTCATTGATTTTATCGATATTTGAACTATTTGATTTTATGATTGCTTATTAGCTAGGAGTTTTGGGTGTCGGAATTTTTAAAGTTTAATAGTTCTTTTATGGTTTGTTCTTTATAGTTTCTTTAGATAAATTTGGATTTGTTGATGATTGGAAATGGCTTCTTAATGGTGATGTTCTTTGAGTTTTAGACTGAGGTGTATGCGTGTGAAATTGTATTCATAAGGAATGGTGTTCAGGCTGGTTACTCTTTTGTTTTGCATTAAGGTTATTTCCTTCGAGAATGTAGAACTTTGTTATTTTATAGAGAATGGTTTAAGAGTGAGAATCATTGTTGAAGGATTCGGAGATATCTATGCGGTATTGGACTTTGGTTTGAGAAATTAAATTGCAAGTTTTAAGTGTGGTGTTGTGCTTAGAAAATTGAAGTAGAATTTTTTTCTTGATGAGAGTTATCGTTTAGATAATAAGATGAGTTGGTGACGAGTTATGGAGAGGTTATCAATTTGCTTCTGGGTTATAAGTAAGCCCTATTTCGTTTAATAAAGATAATTGTGATATATAAAACGTTAAGATTCAGGTAGAATATCTCTCAAGTTACAAAAGGGAAGTATAGAGTAATGATGTCATGAAGTTTCAAATGATCTTGGTTGGACTCAGTGGATGCTATTATAGATTAAAGTTTTGTTAGGGAATGTAAAATGAAAAGAGTTAGAAAGTGATGTATAGTTGTCTAATGAAATGAGTTTCTATTTTGATGAAATACTTTGAAAAATTCATTTAAAATTTCAAGTATCTTTTGAGACAATTGCTTGACGTAAAAGGATTTTATAATGTCTTCTTTGGAAATTATAATAATGGATTTTAAAGAATAAAATATTTTCTTGTAATTGCTATTTGAATCCTGATCATTGGAAAATTTCATGTTTTGCTTTAAAGTAAGTCCTAATCTATGTGAATTTGTTTCCTCTGGATATTTAAATAATTTTCGTTTGATTCTGTCTTATGAGATTTAAAATTTTGAAGGGTGACTATTTTTATATGTGATTTTGTGGTTTGAGCATGAAAAAGATGCTTGGTTGAAAATCCCAAAAGTATTTTTCTTACTTGGTAACGATGGTTTACTTTGTATTAAAGTGACAATGATATCCTAGCCCAATAGGACTAACAGTTCCAACAGACCCTGGTGATGGGTGAGGATGAGGTTGAGGTTGAGGGAAGGATATTGCTAGTGCTTTAAACACGTAATGGACCTGAATTGTTTCGGTTTTTGATGCATGTATTGTGTACAATTTTGTTTAAGGTGGAAACACGATTGTGAATTTTTCTGAGACCGTTGTTTTTCTTGCACTAGTGCAATGTCTTGTTTTAGTGTTTTATTATTTCGAAGAGATGTTGCTAGGGCACTATAGTAAAATAGAAGTGATGTGTTTAGAGTCTTAGTAAATTTGATTATAAAACTGGTTGTGCTTGATGCTTCTAGCACAAATTGTTTGTTTTGCTTTCTTCATGTTTCTTCTTTTATATTTTGGACTGATTAAGGAAAATAAAGGAAATGGTATGTATGGATAACAAGATATGAAGATTATAATCTCTCTGTTTTTGATCAAATGCTTTTTGCCTCGAGAAAAATGATGTTTTGAGTATGGTTTAACTACCGATGTTTGATGTATGAGGATTATAGTGGATCATTCTTTCCTTAAGAAAAGTATAGAGTTTTCATTTTAGCGTTGTAAGAGTGGGTGTTTAGAATTCCTTGTTTACTGCGAAAGTGGAAGCTTTTGGCAAAGTGTCTTAATTTGGTATAAAGATTTGGTTACTTAAATATTATGTGAGAAGTGTTTGATATGTAGTTCGTTCTTGCAGTTTTAACAATAATTGAGGATATTTTTCCTAGAAATGGTTTTGGAATGTTCATAACGATTTAGAGTATCGCAGATGTCGAGTTAGGCAGTGTTTTAGGAAGTTTGGGAAGGATGTTGTTTTCTTTCTTGAAAAACGTATTATGTTTTGAGAAGACTATTTGTTTTGGTTTAGGGAAAGGGTTAATATGGAAAGTTAAGTTCGCACAGTGGAAGCGTGATGAGTTCATTTACTTTTCTTTTTCTTCTCTTGGAAATGGTATTATGAGCGGATCAACATCGAAGAAGTTACGACTACGGTAATTAAAGCTTTTGTGGAAATTGATGCCCTTCTGTTCCACTTGGAAGGATATCATCAGTGTATTGTTGGGTTATGGATTTTGTTTTTGGTTCGGACTTTTATTTCAAAAGGGGCTACTAGTGAAGAATTGAGTAGAAAAAGTACCTTATAAAAGAATAGATCGGATCATAGACAATGCACCCAAAAGTAGTTCGCAAAATAATATCTCAGTATGATTGGACACTTTGAAGCATTCATGGGATCGAGGTAAGAGTTGTGGTTTGTTGCTAATGTTAACTTTTTGCCTTCAATGAGGATTGGTATCTTTGATTTTGGGTAAAGAGGACTTTGTTCAAAGCATTTCGATCAATGGAGTTTTAACGCAGAAGATCAGGGCTCAATGATTCCTTACTTAGGCAGACATTCAAGTCTCTTTCATATGTGCAACGTGGTCGTGTGAAAAAACACCTTTTTGAAGAATTTTTTT
The DNA here is from genome assembly GCA_017140935.1 of Hamamelis virginiana. Classification (NCBI taxonomy): domain Eukaryota; kingdom Viridiplantae; phylum Streptophyta; class Magnoliopsida; order Saxifragales; family Hamamelidaceae; genus Hamamelis; species Hamamelis virginiana. Next base: position 4,014 of record JAESVK010068798.1, read on the forward strand.
TTTGTATTGGTGTAAAGAAATCAGATTGTTTTCTACTTAATGTGTTGGATTTGGTCAGAAAGGGGTGTCTTGTGGATTGAAGTTAGACGCGAGAGGGCGAGTTTCTTGTTTCCTTTTCAATACCTTTGTGATTTTAAATTTCGAGGACGAAATTTCTAAAGGGGGTGAGATTGTGATAAACCAGATTTCCTAAAACCTTATTTTATTCATTTTAACTAATGATGTGTTTTAAGTTTATTTAAAAAAAAAATCTTTTCAAAAATGACTTTTGTGTCCCTTGGTTTTAAAAAAGGGCAAACCCCCTTTCTTTCCTCCATTTTCTGTCGGCAGAGCAAGGAGAGAAAGAGAGAGACCGAGAGAGAGAAAGAGAGAAGGAGGAGCAGCTGCAGGATTTGTCGTCGGAGTTCGCCGAACTTCAACTTTTTTGGTGATAAAGTAGGCTTTATACTTGTTTACCATAGTTTTTCACTTCTTTCCATGAATTATTTTTGGATTTTGATTTAAAAGGGGTTGTGGTTTTGGTTCTGAGTTGTGTTAAGATGTTTAGAATGTTGAATATGGTTGGATCCAGGGTTTTGAAGAATGGTTTGGAGAGGTTTAAGCATTTGATGGTTTGATGTGTGTCATTTTGAGTTTTTTTTTTTTTTTTTTTATGGATTTTGAGTTTGGTTTCTTGGTTGATCCTTGGATTTGATTCTTTGTTTTATGTTATTGTTGTGGAAAGTGATTTTAAGCTATTGGTAAGAGGATCCGTGGCTGGGTTGGCTTACAGATCAGTTTTGGTGGGTTTAAAATGAGAAATGGATTGGTACTCTGGGTTTTAAGTCTTAAATTTCAAATGCTTGTGTTTTACATTTTCATTTCGAGTTTAAATTATGGATTGGGGGTTTTTTATGGTTGTGTGTGAGTGGTTTAAAGTTGTGAGAAATTGTATTGAAGGTTTGAGGGTGTTTGGTGTTTGAAAAGTGAAGGAAGAAACAAAAAATTTCTGCAGAAATGCAATTTATCGGGCAAACAGTCGACTCTTTGGGCCAAACAGTCGACTATTTGGGGCAAAGAGTAGACTCTTTGGGCAGAAACCAATTTCTTCATTTATCTTATTTTCTTCATAACTTTTTCGTACGAACTCCGATTTGGGCGTACTTTATATGTACGGAAAGCTTATGAAGTCTACTTTCTAAATTTTGATGTTTTAGGATAAAATTATTTTAGGGTGAGAGAGATATTTAGTAAATACCAGATTTGCCCTTTCCTTGCACCCTTTATCTTCTTCGTTGTATATCTTTCAATTCACTTAGCATTTGGTCACGAGATTCGACTTGCGATATTAAAACATACTTGGAGTTATGTCTTGAGAATATTAAAGCCTTTGGTTTGGCATCTTTGGGTTTTGAGTCCTCAAGGTCGCGAGTGAGCAGTTTTAGGAAGCGAGTCGTTTTACTTTTGAAGTTGTGAATCTTTGTGCTCTCTCTTGATTTCCTTGCTTGCATTATTTGTTGTTTCCTCATACTTGGAAGGTCTTTGGAAGGATCACTCGCATTGGTGCATGAGCATTGCATTTGGGAGGCTCGTGGAGCCATAAAGAGTTGGAAAACACAACTGCATTAAGGTAGGATAAGTAACATTTTACTCGTAATGATAATATGATTATTTTATATCTGTTTTAAGAACTTTGTGAATATTAAACACATTTGAATACTTTAACTTATGAATGCTTGAGAAACCCCGTCATTTATTAAATTGTTAAATAGATACATGGAATACACTGATTTAAAAACTGTTGAAATGTGTGGCTGTGTGTTAGAGATATGCCCTAAAACCAATCCTAAAGTGCATATCTATTTCATATTATGATAAGAAGGTACTACTTATCGTCTGTATATTCAATTGTATATACGATAATGTCCATGAATAAATGATAAGAGAAATATGTATCTCAAGTTTGTTGAGATATGAAGACTCAAATTTCTCATACACATTTATTCTAAAAGTGTTCCTGCTCATAGGTTTATTAAAGAGGACATTTATTAAACCGACAAGAGTAGCCCAGATTTAAACTAACTCCAATGGGAGGATAGGTAGTCTTTCCTATCAGTGTAGTGACACTTAGGTTAATCTGTGGGTGCATATTAGAGAATATGTACACTGAACATGATCTACTAGAATATTCCTATGGATATTAAGTTAAAGGAATATTCTTATGTTACGTCCATTTGGTAATCCTAAGACCTGAGACACCATGGATGTCTTGTGCCTGAGTTATTAGGGTTTGATAGTGTTTTATACAGCCTTGATCTTAAGGTTGTAGTCAGCACTCATTGGCTCTAATAGGTCTTGCATGAAGGCATATGAGTGGTCAATAAGGAATCATCACTCTCAATGTTATGAGAGAGAATGTCAGGGTCAGTTCTCAAATATAACTCTCAATGTGAATCTCTGGCCAGAGTGATAGATGAAATATGAAAGGGTTTCATAGGGTTCATCTTATTGAGATTATAATTTGAAGAACATATGACAAGAAAGTTAAGATAGGGTTTTGACTTATATCCATACCCTAAATATCTTAACTATGACATTAGGGGATGAAGGATTAAGTAACAAGAAGGGTTCACATAGTTCTACTATTCACCCAAACCTAGGGCATGTCATGACACATTGCTAGACGTCACTCATGACCAGTGAAAGCCTATTGATAAGTGTTATCAATGAGAGCATAATTGGAATAGTTTCAATTAAACCTTTAAATAGAAAGTTTCTATTTTAGGAGACATGGAGATGTCCCTAGTCACTGCTAGGTTGGGATGAACCCAATGGGTCACACACAAACAAAGAGCATAAGAGAGTCTCTTGAATTAAAGAGAGAAGGGAATTTCCTAAAACTAATTCCAATAATAACCTTATATATTATTTGTAAATATATATAAGGAATTAAGTTATATATTAATTAGTAATATATAAATGGAATTAAGTTACTTTTGGAAATAAGTATTAAATAGAAACCCTAGGGGTTTTCTATAAATACTAGAGCTTGTGACATGCTAGCACTAAGCCTCCATCCTCACTTTAGAGAAAAAGTTTCTCTCCCTCTCTCAAGCTTGATTCTTCCATTGTTGAGAAGCTTCAAGGATTCAAGCGGTTTTGTGTTCGTGTGGACTTCGTTGGAGACTTCATCCGTTTGAAGTTCGAGATCAACAATTGCAAATCGAAAGGCGTATCAAGTAAGATTTATTTATGTTTGATAAATATATTTGCTTGTATGTAAATCATATGTCCCTATGCTTGTACGATCATGGTTAGGATATTCGATGATGGAATCATCTTTATAAAAAAATTTTATTTTGTTTTTTAGCTGCGATTCCATGTATTTCGAACGATTCCTTTCACTGTGGACACCCCATTTTTACCAATTATTTCTATCATATACTTATACAAATGATCAACTCGAAGAGTGGATTATTTGGTGAGGAATTGGCCTTGTAAAGACCAAATTGCCCAAATTGCCCTTTTCTGAGGAAAAGGACAATCCATTATTTCATGTGTACATTTGGATTGGAATCAACCCATTTGTATTGAATTTGAATTTTGAGGTGTTTTAGAACATCCCTGTAAATTTTCATAGCATTCTGATGAGAGCTCGATAGGTAATTAGGGTTTTTGCGACTTGAAGGGCATTTTCGTCTTTTTTCTCGTATAATTTCCGAATGACCTCTGAATTCGAAACGGATTGTCTCATGAGGTTTATATGGATGTGGAGAGTGTATTTGAAGTGTCAATTGAGCCTTTGAATGGTTGGGATAGATTCGCCCAAAATCAATCCCACAGGTAAGAATGAGCTGAATTAGGGTTTCGATCAAATTGACCGTGAATTGGTCGTTTTCACCAAAACGAAAGATTTTCAAAACATGTTTTCAAGTACCAATTTCATATTAAAACCATATTTTTAGAAGTGGTGCAAGCCTAATTGATCAATTTTACAAAACAAAGAATGGTCATATGACCAATTTTGGCACAACCGGGTCAATTGGCTAGCTTTTTGCTAAAACCCTTGACCATGGTCAAGTATTTTTAACCCAAAAACATTCTAAAAATGTGGAGGATCAAAACACGGTCGTTTTGAGCCCTGAACCATCGAATTCGGATCAGATTTGACCAAAATATGGCCAAAATATTTTTGGAAGGTTTGAGGCTCCCCCACCCATTTTGGCCGATTTGGTTCAATTTTTTGAATATAATTCGAAGGGTTTTCAGCTGGCAAACCCTAGCATGACTAATTCTAAGCCTTAGGATCATTTTTAGATAGATTAATCCTAACCATTCAAGGTTTTGAACCCTAGCTCTATATATGTTGCATTATGGAGTCAGAGGGAGAAAGAGAGGAGAATTCTAGGGTTTTTGGAGAAGGAGGCTACAGATTCAGTTCTTCATCTTTACACCATTGAAGGGGCAAGAATTCAAGGGGAAGAGCTTAGAGGAAGGTAGCCAAGAAGGAGGGAGAAGGGTAAATCCTTAACCTTAGTTTTCGTTTTCATGAATTCTTACATAAGTCTATGATGCTATGGTGTAAGTCCTCTTCATTTTCATATGAGATGGATTCTCTTTTCTTTTTCTTTTTGCTATGAGAATGTTTAAACACGATAGGGTTAGTTTTATTGTTATTTCATGTCATATGTATGATTAGGGTTAGCCTTGATGTTATTTTATGTGAGCATGCATGATTAGGTTTAGTTTTGTTATGATTTTATGTGAGTGTGCATGATTAGGGTTAGTTTTATTATGATTGTATGTTTAGCAAGCATGTTTAGGGTGTCTTTCATTATGATTTTATGTTAGTAAGCATGCTTAGGATAATGTTTCAATGTGTTTGCATGATTTTTGAAATCTTGTGATGATTATATGATATCCATGATTGTGTAAGTATGTTGAGGCATTTTTGTAGTGAGTCTTGAGTCTTTCTTTCGTGTTTTTATGATTATTTAAACACTCGATATATGGTTTGAATGTATAAATTGTGTACGAGGGAGCGTGCAAAGGTATGATCCTCCCCTTGTGTTTAAATTAATTGTTTAAGCATACTTTTGTTAGTTTTGATGTTATTTTGTGTAATTATCTAGTCAAGCATGTTAGTTAGGATTTGTGTTTCATTATTTTGAATGGATTAATTATGCTAATTATGTCCCATAGAGTCAAGGTTCAAATCTGTCCAGATTTGAACATGGGCTTAAATGAGGCTTAAATAGCATTTTTAAGCCATGATTTCATGTATATTTTGTAGGTTAAATTTGTATATTATGTTAGTATGCATATTAGGGTTTTTGTTCATTATTTTCCATAGATTAAGAATGATTTTTAGGCTATTTAAAGTATGTATTCAAATCTGTCCAGATTTGAATATATATTTTAAAATGGCTTTATTATCATTTTTAAGCCATGTTTTCGCATGATTATTATAGTATTCTTGTAGTATATTCATGTAGGATGTATGCTAGGTCATTAACACAATTTTTATTACTTCTTTTCAAAGTTTTTAGAATGATTTAAAGTCCGCTTTCAAATCTGTCCGGAATTGAAAATGGTCTTAAATGACTTCTAAAAATCATTTTAGGGCCAAATCCAACTTAGAAATATGCCTAGGTTCTTATAGTGGAATTAGTGTGCATTTAGGAGCATTTTCATGCATTGTTAGAATTGACTTCATGTATATTTGTTTAATTTTTTTAATTCCAGCATGCATTACACTAGTATATTAGGTCTTTAGATTAACTTTAGGGCTAGTTAGAGACCCTAGGTTTAGGAAGGTCACTTGACCTTCCCTAGGACTGTCTTTTGTTGTAAAAGTCATACTCAGATTTGAGTATTTTAATCAATTTAAGAGTCGATCTTCTAGAGATTTCCTGAAAGATTTTTGATGTAATGCTTATGAAATAAACATGATTTTATGAGATATTTGATTATTAAATGATTTTCAAAAAGATTTGAAATGTTTTAAAGATTTTTATTTTGGAATGGAATTCCTCTCAATATGATTTGTTTTCTTGAAATATCTTTGAAAAAGATTTTCAATTGGAATTTAATTTTAAAGATAAGAATTATTTTAGAATATTTGGATTTTAAGAAAGTCTTTTAATTTGAAATGATTTCAAATAAATGATTTTAAACAAACAAAAACTCTCGAAGTTAGAGTCTTGAATTAGTTTGAATACCTTTGATGATGTGATCGATTACAATAGGAGAGTCCTAGGGTAGTCGAACTACGTGGACTTTGATACTTGCTAGGTGATACTAGTAAGTTACGTAGGCGCTAATAGGGCTCAAGTCCGCCCTAGGATGCCCGTAGGGTATTCTAGGTTCTTAGGGTTTGTTTGTATTTTTTTTATTATTATTAATATAACTAATATAGATAATGTATTTATATCACTATTTTTTTGGTTGATTAGATTATTTAGGATTGTTTGCATTAAGGATTTAAATAGCCCAAATAAATTAGAAGTCCTTTAATTAGGGCGAGGTGGGTGCCTACAAGTGAAAGCTTGGAACCTTCCCACGTCGTAACCTAGCCCCCGGATCCAACTCTGGTTTGTAGACTGCTTTTCCATTAATGGAGTTTGTTTTATTGAAAATAAAATATTTTTATGGTTTCCTTATTCCTTAAAAATAAGGTGGCGACTCCTTTGTTTTGTTTGTTTTCTAAACCCCCCTAATCACATCGCCCGGTGATGATGTGGACTCACACTATCAAAGCCCGTCAAAAGGCTGGTCCACAGAACTGGCGACTCCGCTGGGGATTTCGAGGGCTAAACTTCAATTAATTTAATTGGGCTATTTAATTTCTTAAATTAATTAAAATCAACCACTTGCATTTGTGTGATTGCATATCATTTTAGTTATATTTGCTGCATGTCATTGTGTGATAGGACGATGTTGCCTTGCCAAACGATGGTCTAGTCCTGATCCCTGTCTCCACTCAACACTAGGGCAATCATGACGAAACCATCAACCTATTGTCAAGTACCCTTCGGGGTATATCAAGGACCAATCAGTACTGTTTGACCCACGCGGCACGCCATGTGTCACATGTGGTTAGGTATATGGATTGGTCTGCAATAGGAACCTTTATACCTACCCTTTGCATTAGTCCATGTAGAGAGCCTGTAAGACACTCTACCCCACAGTGCTTGCACACACCTGTTATGCTGCCGAAATTTTGACACACAGTTGTACTGTTATGCTGCCGAAATTCCTTTTGGAATTTAACTGTACCGTTATGCTGTCAAAATTTTCCTTGACACATACCTACGCCGTTATGCTGCCAAATTTCTTTTAGCATATAATTGCGTCGTTATGCTGTCGAAATTGTCCCAATTTGATGTGAGCCTTGTTTGTGAATGCTAGAACTTAGGGATATGTCACCCTTAGATAAACTTTGATATTTTTAATATAGGCCCTTTATTTTAAGGATTTTGGTCCTTAGAACAAAATGACTATTTTGAGGATGGAAGAGAATATTCTAAAGGTACATACCCTTTTCTGTGATTAGGTTATTTTGGCTTGTTTTGACTAAGACCTTCGATTCAAAGGAAAGTATCCCAAGAATGAAGGACTGGTCATTGGAATTGCTCTTTGAGCCCTGTTTGGTCAGTCATGTTTTATTTCCCTATCGATGATTTTTGATTTATTTCCTAATTTCTAAGGAAGTGCCCATGTGAAATAGGGGAGTGAGTTGGAATTATGATAGGACGGTTTTCTCATTTATCTTTCTTTCTGTTTGGATAGCACCTCTTTGATAGTCTGTCAATAGGTTCTGAGTATCATGGACTCGTCCGTTTTTTCTTAAAAAACTCATTTCATGGTGTAGAATTCTGGCCTGGCGTCGTGATTCTAGAGGGCGTCTTTTCAGTATTGAACCCCCAACCACACCCACAATGGTCGACGGAGAATCCAGCACCACAGCTACAGTGTTGAATGCAATCATGGACCGGATTGATGCCCTGGCCCGTAAGATTGAACAGATTAAGAAAATGTCCCAAGATAAACAGACCAGTACAGATCAGGATAGGGAGCCCCACTTAGAGAACCCGAAGAGTACCTCTGATCCACCTATCCCAGCCCAAGTTGATGACAGTGCCAAGGCCCAGGCAGGAGCCAAATCTAAGCCCATCAATCTGGATGGTGAGCCCAGTGGATCTAGATTCCTTTCTGGGGATCCGATCCTGTTGTCGAGTAAGGTTGAAGCCTTAGAGAAAGCCCTGAAGGGGATGCGTCGGTCTGATGACATGGTTGATGTGACATATTTTTCACTGTTCCCCAAGGCCCGTATGCCGTTCAGTTTTAAGATGCCGGAATTAGAGAAGTTTGATGGGATGGGTTGTCCTAAAACCCATTTGAAGATGTATGTGAGGGCGATGCAACCTCGTGGAGCCGATGATGAGCTGTTGGCTCAGATGTTTCATGAATCACTGAAAGGGTCAGCCTCGAAGTGGTTTTTATCCTTAGATGAGACTAAGTTGAAGACATGGGAGGATGTTTGCAATGAGTTCACTAATCACTACAAGTACAACACTGAGATTGATGTGACTCGTAGGGATCTTAAGACTACTAAGCAGGAACCGAGGGAGAGTTTCTCTGCCTTCATTTCCAGATGGAGGGCGAAAGCTTTGCAGATGACCCACAGGCCTACAAATGATGAACAGGTGCAGATGGTGCTGAAGAGTCTCTTGCCCATTTACAACAAGTACTTGTTCTCGCAGTATTTCCCTAACTTCAAAGCCCTTGTTATTGCTGGCACTCAAGTTGAAGATGCTCTGGCTAGTTGGGCTCTCAAGGCCGAAGAACCCTTCAGAAACCGCCAACCACCTCTCAACCACAAACCCAATCATGAAGTCAATGCCATTGCCCAACCTATTCAAGCTACCCAATCAAACCGCCCATTCCAAGCTAGAGAGTCGGCCCGCCAATTCACCAATCTATACATGTCCCTGGAACGTGTCCTTGAGAAATCGAAGGCACGTGGTCTCCTTACCCCTTTGGAACCCCGACCTCTTCCAGATCATTTGCCCAGAAATTTCAAAGAAAATGAGTATTGTCAGTTCCACCAATCTAAGGGCAATCACACCAACCAATGCATGCGCCTTCGCCATAAAATCCAAGACCTCATTGACAAGAAAGTCATTGCCCCACCAAATCCACCAAGTCAACCAAATGTCACTAGTAATCCTCTCCCAACCCATGCTGTACCGCCACCAGCTCAAATCAATGCCCTGGGCCTCGACGACCCAAAAATTCGTCACCCAATTCGCCCATATATCCCACTCAAAAATACCTTAACCGAAGCCTTTTACCAAGCCCAGTCCCAAGGCCTCATTACCCCACTCATACCCCGCTCCCATAAACCTTTTTGCCTGTACCACAACATCTTCAGGCATGACACGGAGAATTGCAGAGTTTTAGGGAAATTGATTCAGGATTTACTTGATGATGGAGAGTTGTATCAGTATGAAGAACCTGAGCAACCTGAAGTTCTCGAAGAAGCTCCTAGAAGTGGGAATTCTCAACATCAGTTGAAGGAGAGATATCTAGCGGGAGACCCGGAGGTCGGATTGTTAGGAGAATCAAGCGGTAAATTTGATTATTATGTGCACTATTCATCGAGAAAGATTTCTGATGAACCTATCATTCCAACGGGGTGGGATGATTTGCCTGCAGAAGTTAAACCAGTTATTCCTTCTTCACCCGAAGGGTTGAGTCAGGATATCATGCAAAAACAGTTTGAGAATAGAACCTCTTCAGTCGCGAAGATCACCGGGGAAGGTAGAGATTTGATTGGTATGATTGAGTAGGAGGATCTTATGAGCACACCTGAGACGATAGAGAATTTGTGGGCTAGTGATGAGGAAGTAGACCATCTAACTCGAGGCGGACGCCATTTCAAGCCAGCTCATTTGGAAGCCAGTAATCTGTTGGGGGAATTAGAGAATGGTCAGCGATCAGATGTCATAGAAGAAGAGGAAGAAATACTGAAACAGTTGAAGAGAACACAGGCTAACATTACCATTTGGGGATTGCTTATGGCTTCACAGAAACACAGGCAGACAGTGCTTCGTTTGTTGAATCAGGTGCAGGTTCCTATTGATACGTCCCCTGAGAGTTTGGTAGGTTGGTGAATCCGGTTCATCATGGACCGTCCATCTCATTTACTGAATCTGACTTACCCGAGAATGAGAGTAATCATCTGCAGGCTTTGCACATCACAGTATATGTCATGGGAAAGAGAGTTTCCCTCAGTCTTGGTTGACAACGGGTCAGCATTGAATGTATGTCCACTCAGTACTACTACTACATTGGGGATTGAACCATCTGAATTTTCGCCATCAGGACAGACTGTCAGGGCTTTTGACAACACTCGCAGAGAAGTTGTGGGAATGGTGACTCTTCCAGTTGTTATTGGGCCAGTTGAATTCAAAATTGATTTTCAGATCCTAGATGTGCCAGCCAGTTTTAATCTGCTTTTGGGAAGACCATGGATTCATCCAACCGGGGCTGTGCCATCGTCGCTTCACCAGTTTCCACACCAGGGATCAGTGGTCACTTTGAAAGGGGTTATGGAGATGAATCGAAGTGTTTGAGTGCCAATCTGTGAGATCAACCAGGAGTCATCAGAAGTGTTATTGTCAGGGTTTGAGTACGTACAGGCTATTGAAATAGAGCCCGAGCAGGCGGTTCTGTGTCTCGAATCGCATACTTATGAAGTCGAGGCGATCTATCCAATTGAACCTACAACTCCACCCTTATCAAACTGGGGCTTTGAAGATTGTCCTTTCATCCTTGATTGTGAGGGGATCGAGTCACTTCCATATGATGATAACTTGTAGGTGTCTTCAGTAGAATGAGATTTTCTTGCTTTCTTTGTAGTAGTGTAGGATTTTCTTATTTCCAATAAAAACCTCTGTTAGAAATGTGCCCTAAAACCAATTAGTAGATTGTAATTAGGGAACTTTAATTTCATTTATGTTATTGAATGAATCTTATTCATCTATATAATGGCTTTTATATTATCATGTATACTTGTGTTATTTATAACTGTTCATGATAATGTCCTTGAATAGCATGATAGAGAATTATATCTCAAGTGTTGAGATGGAGAGACATATGATTCTCAAGAACATCTATTCTAGATATGTTCCTGA
>JAESVK010068803.1:0-12918 GCA_017140935.1 Hamamelis virginiana
ACTCTCTTTGCTTTTATCACTACTGGTAGTGCCACATGAGTCTGGGCATTTTGCTTGTTCACACCCTCCAGATATTGATTTGTCTTTCTCTTTTTCTGTTCTGCTTATTTCTGTATCCTTCTTTTCTTTGGCGGCATTCTGATTCCCACTGATCCATATTTCTGCTTGTTTTCCAGCTTTCAGAAGCTTCTTGATTAGAATACGTGAATCCACATTCCCTACGACTGTCACTTTGGGCTGCAAGGGGTCGATTTCCGTCTTAAGAACGCCTGATATATATATATATATGTATACACACAAAATCACCCTCTCCATTAGCGAGGGGGGAAAAGGGAAGCTAAGGGCTTAATTTCAATAGAAATGAGGAACCAGAAAAGCTCATTAATTCTATCAATCATTACCTTCAATACTCTGTAACACCTTCTTAACTTTCTTCTTGCAACCGTCACAGCAGTTGACAGAAACCTTCAATTCAATCTTCTGGAATAAGGACAATTCAACTTGGTTTCAGTCTAATCAGCTAACAGAAGTAGAAGAAGAGGGAAAATAAATAAATAAGAAATAAAACAATGGAGAAATTGTTATCAGGCTTCAGCACCTTTAAGTCAACTTCTTTTGCCATGTATCAGTTTTGAAGTGTTGAGGTAAAAGAGTTGGAAGTAGGTAGAAGAGCCCAAGAGAAACAGAGCTAGAAGGGAAAGCCAGCTGTGTTTTGCAACTACTCTGTTGGATGATTAAGGTTTATTTATAGACACCCAAAAAAACTATAAAAAAAAAAAATTAAAGTTAGGAGGTGGGGCCAAATGCTGGGGTAGCGTAGTTCGTTTAATAGCCTTCCGTTTTAAATATTGATTGATGAAGGGGTTTGCTTTTGATATTGTTCCGAGAGAGTGGAGGGGGACAGCTTTCTCTGCAAGCAAACATGCATATTGCATATGCATCGCCGCCCAGGCATGGCCCGGCCTTTTGTTTGAGAATGTTAAATCACAAAATTAATGCTCATCTGCCTTTAATTTTCACAGCACCCTCACGTACCTTGTTTCCCAAAACAACACTTATACGTCCAGGTGCATGCAACTATACCACGTACCTTGTTTCCTCATTCACAGATATTTGAGATACGTACGTACTCTTAAATGGCACGGAAATATTTGTGTGTGTGCATATATATATTTATATATATACATACTGTTACTGTAGCAAGGAAACTCAAGAACCTCATTCCTCTTGTTTCACTTCACCATGTGACCTACCTTAATTGGTGGGAATTTCATGATCCAGATTGAATTGCTCATTGTCCTTCCCTATTTTCATGTGGCTATTACAAGTTATCAATTGGGGATGGTCTGGCCCTGTGTTAGCTATCCTAATGGCTCTCATCCCATCTTAACTTCTCTAAACATTGCTCAAAGTCTGATTCAAGTGTTATTTGAACCTTGTTTTCAGCTAGGCTTCATTTGTATTAATTAAATCACTAAAAAATCTCCATTACCAAGAAACTTGATTCTGGTTGTAAAATATATATGTACGCTGCAATTATGATATGATAAGTATAATAATTTGCCTTTGTTCCAGCTAACTACTACTAATTAACAAAATAAAAATTAGTATATGATGATGTCAAAAATAGGTAAGATATCGGTTTTTCTGAGATGGAGAGTTGGCTGGATTGAGCTCCGACGAACGAACACCGGTGTGATGTTCTCCCTACAAAGCTCCGACGAACAAGTTAGTTCTCAGAGTAAATGCAAAGAGAGAGTGTAATAAATGAGGTGTTTTTCACTTACCTCTTCAAGAGATGTTGGGTAGGTATTTATAGGATGGTCATGGATATGGCCACTTGAGTGTGTTCTTGGCATTAATTGTTCACCGCAGGTTGATCAGACAGTCATTTAATGCATGTCAGTCATAGCAGGCTTTACTTTATCCAAATCAGTTGTCAGAGTTATCTATGATCATTCCAAAAGTACAGCTGGTTCGGAACCGTCTTTAAGGGGCGATGCGACAAGGTCGGGTGACGTCTCAGGTCGGGTGATCGGGATCCATCCAGACCACGTGTTAAGAGTAGATGAGGACATGCCTTAATTGAAGAATGAAGTCGATGATCGGTTGTATATAGTAGATCGGGTCATGCTTTACCATGCCCGAGTCAGTTGTCATGGTCGTCTCGTAATCATTTCGAATGGAGAGGTGGCTTCTGACTGTCCTTATCGAGTGATGTGGACTGATTGGGTGGTATCCGACAAATCAGGTAGAATCAAAGCAGATCGGGTATCACTCGCAGGTTCGGGTAATCAGGCCCCGACCCAACACATGTCGAGCCATGAATAAGTGCGGATTTTTACCCTCTTCAGTATAAATAAATAACATCTCAAGCTTTGATGTACTTTCTTTAACTCGGTTTTGTTTATTAGTTCTGTTTGATTGGAGGCTAAGTCATGACAACAAGGATCCCAAATTCAGTCCATATAATAGCATTAAGAATGATTAATTAATTACGACTGTCCGTTTATTTGTTTGTTATATATATATATATATTACCAAAGTAGCTGTCTACTTTCAAAAATTTTTTTTTTTTAAAAAATTAAAAATGAGGCCTTTGTTGATTCCATATATACGTGTTGTGTTAAGCCTCGAACGTGACTCCTCAGTAACTTGAACTGGTAGCTTGGATCAACATCAATACATATACATATACTAGGTAGTGGAAACGTGCTACGCACGTGCCTGGTACATTAAGTGGTTCACTTACTTGGGTTTTATTAGGTTGTTTGGATTGGGAGAGTAAGATCAGGGGAGAAGGCGTGGTTGTTTTTGACTGATCTATTTGGATTGGTAGAGGAAAATACGTCGAGAAGAGTGGGATGCTATTCAATATTTGTGATCGGTTGATTGATTTGAGAAGTTTTGGTAAGTGCATGTTTGATTCCGTGGTATTTGATTTTTAGGGTTCATGTTTGATCTGAAAAGGTTTTTTGGTTTCGAAATGAGTGGGGGTATATTTTCTCTGTAGAGATCTTATAAAGAATCCGTGTTCATGTAGCAGTTTAAAGATGAATCCATCTGTTTTCATGTTTAGGGAATTGAAGAAGGGAATTTAAGGTTTTTTATTACTTAACTGTTTAGATTCATTATGTTCTGTCTGTTCCTTTTGGATTGGGTACAGTCTGGAGTTCGGTATTACGGCAGGTTATGGATATTCGTTTTTTTTTTTGGACTTTTTCTGTTCATTTTATTCCTGATTACTTCATCTTGGTCTATTTCATTGTGATTTATTCTATCTGATCTATTTGCGATAGTACCAGAAATCTTGACTTTTCTTTTGGTTTGGTTGATTGTGGATGTGAGGTAAGGTTTAATAAAATTGTAGGTTCATTTGTTGTATCCTTACATTTTCAAAGGGAACTATTTCCTGTTAGTAGAGCATAAATAAAGAAGATTTCTTCCATAGGGTTCAATAAGGATATCTAAATATTGAGCTCTGCGAAGAGGTACTAAAATTGAATATGATACTCTTACCTGTTGCAAATATAGGATATATATATATATATATATATATATATATATATATATTACGGTTAAAATGCTTCCAACATACATAGCATACAAAAGATAAGTAATTATCTGGGTACTAATATTGTTACCGATCATAAGATAATTACACATGAACTGTCAAAAAAAGATTTTATTTATATGCAATCGGCAACCTTTGAGCCTGTTTTGCTCTTTATAAGAGCAATTTCAGTGTTTTTGAAGGTTCATCATTTTGGTGGGTGACGATCTGCACCTTCCAAGAGTGTTGATTGAATAGCAGAGGTACTGCCTTCATATTGAGTGCTGGCTAATGAGTAGCTACTGGTTGAGTCTTCAGAGACTATTTCTTCCAGTTCTTTGGTGATTGGTTTAATTTGAGAAACAGTGTATGCCTTTGTTGCTTCGAATGTATTGTGAGATGCTTTGATCTGAAGAAATTGTAAAGTTGGGGTTGATAGTGTAACCAGCTGACATACTGCGGCTGGATTTCCCTGCAAAATGATTAATGATTATTAGGAAAAGTTAAGAAAACAGCAAAAGAAAGAATCTGGTATGTAATTATTGGGAACGTTTACTTGCTTCTGTTAAGTTCATAAAAAGAACTAAAGAAAAGTGCAATTTCAAGTTGGATGGAGATTTTTTATAATATAAGAATATTTAATAAATAATAAATTCAAAGTGATGAGTAGATTTAATGTGAGTCAGAGTCCTTACAGTTAATTTTAAACTCATTTAATATGATTAATATTATGTAATATGGTATAAGACATCAATAGCATTGGAACGGTTATTGCTAATGCAGGTGGTAGATCCACGGTAATTTTGATATGACATAATAGAATGGTAAGTTCAATAAGAAAAATTAAGTATACACTGTTGAAGGATAAGCTTACATAGAGAACTTTCTTGCTGTTGACTATTGAAGTAAACACATTACAGAAAATGTATTTGTAGGTAAAAATTATGTATCAATTTTGAATTACATATTAAGAATTTCTGTTAAAAAGGTTTACATTTTTATTGTAGTTTGGAATTCTGCAAATGTACATGGGTGTAGAATCTGAAGTGTAATTTAGTAATCTAATAAGCGTTTATGGATTTACTATTCAATTCTAGTGGAGTGATTGAAGGAGTGATATTGATATTTTTAATTATGTTGCATATAACTTCATGTAATTGAAGATCAAATATAATATCAGTGGAGGTATAATATAAGGCATAATGAGAAATATTTGAAGGGAAAATTTGATACAGACAAAGTTAAAAGAAAATTAACATTGGGCTATAAAACATAGAAGGCATATTGAATATAAAGAAAGGAAAAAGCGTGAAAGTTTGTTTATATTCACCATTTGTAGAGCATCATATATAGCATCTGCAGAAGTCCCCAAGAAGTCTTCGGCCATTTGTGCAAAGATTTTTGCATTTATAGTGCTGGTTCCATCAGATAATTCGATTTCAACAACAAATCTGGATGTTTGTTGATATTGAGAATGCAATATTAGCATCATGTACAGTCGGAATAAATTGTCAAGCATAGTAAAGCGGAGGAATATAAAAAATATTAATTTTTAATGTTCTATAATTTAGTTTATATATATGTAAGAATATATATATGTATATATATATATATATATTTGAAATATAAGATTACATACTTTGCAATTGCACTGACACCGTCATTTCTACAATGGTTACAGTAATAAGTGTCTCCTTTCATTGATCCTGTAGTTCTGTAGCAGTTGGCACAGCAGACAAAACAGAATTTTTGTTCGAAATTGACCAATTCCATTTTTGCTTTTATCCAGAATGTGGTCTGCTAAGTATAATATGCATGTCATGTTCTATATTTATTGAGTAAAATAGAATAACTGTAAAGTTGTATTTTAGATATAATTAATGTATACAATTTTATTTTTTGGTTTGAATACTTACATTTTCAGGCATCTGCTGTGCTTCCTGCACTGTTTTGATGTTAGCAAGATCTGGAGCATCTTCCATATTGCTTGATGAATAATAGTGGTTTGGATTGATAGTTTTCTTGATATTTTCTTTATTTTGTTCAAACCTATGAATCGTTAGTAGAGAAGTATTATAAATATGTAAGAAACTATAATAGTAGTTTTTGAATATAGAGTCATCTGTATTCTTGTTACCATTCCATCAGTTCAACAACTTGAGGTATATTTGGTGAAACTGCTATAGCACTTGTTGCTCTTGTTGTTATCGACAGCCCTAAAATTAGGATAAAAACTGTCAATTGTTTATGTAGATTTTTATATCAGAGAAATATATATTATATCAGAATATAACAGTGTATATAGGAGGAGTTATAGAATATTTGTTTACCATTGAAAGGTGATACTGCCAAGCGGAATCCAAGTATAACAGGATTTGATGCTCTCTGGGTATATATCTCAAAGCATTGGTTTGGAACAAAATGGTTCCAAAAAGATATGAGCATAGGCTGAAATCTATAAGAAAAAGAATAATTTACATGTTAAAAATGATCAGGGAGTAGTGTTTGATCCAAATAATTATGATAGCATTTATACGCTTGATCCAGGACGATTGCTTCTTGTACGTTTGACATTCCATATCTGGTAGCTTTGTATCGAGGTAATTTTATATCCAATACAATCGCAAGGAGATCTGCAGGTAGTATTTTAAATATAAATTGGTTAGATATAGTTTATATCTGGTTAATTTGTATGTGCATGTATTGTAAATAGATAAAAATGAATAGGACATAATATATTGTGTACCGATATCTCCACCAGATCTCATGTAATCCTAGAAAAGTGGAAATGGTGTAAAACTGAATTGAGTATTTATCAGCTGGTTGTTAGGTTCAGAACAGTCTTGGATTACTGTTTTACCACTAAGTACCCATTCATAAGTATTATTTACAATATGATAATCAGTCTTGCACAGTTTCACCATTGCTTTTGAGATGATATATGTTTGAAACAGCTGCAAACGTGATGCTATCATCAAAATCTGATCGCCCCACACTATTCCCTGAATTCTGTCCCCCTGAAAATGTATATTTGATTAATATTATTGAAGTGGCAGGAACTATGAGTTTGCTCTAATAGATTATTTATTATTAGGTTTGAATATGAGTGTATATATTGAAATATGGCTGCATAGATTTGTGATTGATTGAACGAGAGCAAAGTTTGAATATTTTGAGAAGTTATGTGATGTGTGATTTACAGTGTATATATTGAATATTATCAGTGATGTGGAAAAGATATCAGTATAATTTAATAGTTTTTTGAATGCAGGATTCTTTTATTGTTGAATAAAATAGTCTACCATAATTTATGTGGGTTTAAATAATTTAAAAGATTAGTAATAAGTGAAGTGTGAGAGGTTAAAAATTTGAATTATATATTAAGATTGGCAGTGGTTAAAATATATGAAAAGGAGTATTGTAGTAAGTTAACTACTTATATGTACATAGTAATGCATTCTTTACCAGAGTATCTGCAAACATGTATTTTTGGTGGCGGCGTGTGTTATCACTCGATCCCCATACTGGATGTTTCTCTATCACTTGGATTTTGACAGTCCAATTTGGATGTGTTGATGGTGTAACTTCCTTTATAGTGTAAACTTTTGGAGGCATCCTGAAATGGCAAATGATACTGTTAGTTTTAATAAGGTATTATATTTTCTGATGCAATAAAGAATGATAACAAAAGTAGGATGCTGAATTGAATTGTATAATATTTAAATGTGGCAGAATATATTATGAACTTAAAATGATTTTAATGAATTTATACTGTGATATGGAACTACAAAATATGTTAGTGAAATTTAATAAAATATGGGATAAGCATCTACCTTATACATGTGAAAGAAGATCTGATAATTTTGTCCAGGTATTTCACACACTCATATGAGATGAGGTAAGTATTTCAATTTATCAATTTATGTATCATAAATGTTAATCTGGATGTGCTGTTTGTAGAATTTCTCTGTAGACGATATTAGATGTAAATTTTTGATCTGTTTTTTGATGAACGTTTTCAGGTATAATGAGGATTTTTAAGTTTGCTGCTGAAGTAGCCCTCGACAATGTAACATATAATTGTCCATGAGAGAAAATAGGGGCAGGTAGATAAATTCCAACTTTTTCGAGTGTCTGGCCTTGGGCTTTGTTTATTGTCATTACAAAACTAAGTCTGATTGGGTATTGCACTCTTTTGAAAGGAAATGGATATGAATCAGTTTTATTTGGTGAAATAGGTATTCTAGGAATAAATATTGTATCACCTTTATATTGGCCGAGTGCGATTTCAGCATTGATCATGTTTCTTTCAAACTTACGACATATTAGCCTTGTTCCGATAGATAAACCTTTAGATGGATCTATATTTCGTAAAAGCATTATTGGGCAGTTAACTTTCAGTGTTAGTTTATGAGGAGGATACCCATTGGGTGTTAAACTATTGAAGAAGTCTTCTTCCATCATGTAATTTTCGCTTGCTAAATTTTCGTCGCGACTGTAGTATATTTTTTCTTCACCAGGGAATTCTTGGATTAATATTTCATTTATTTCATCTACAGAGTCATTTTTTGGTGTAAGAATAGCTCTATCGGTTAACTGATAAGAATTTTTTTCATAAGTGTCTATATGAGGAAAAATGAAGTGTATTAATCTCTGAATTGATTGTTTTTGGTCTTGATACATTGGCAGTAGTATATGGTCAGGAATATAAACATTATTATCTTTTATAGTAGGTTCAGATCCATTTCCTATTTGTAATAAGAGGTCGGTAAAATCAGGATCAGTTTGTGCTCGCATGTTTTTGGTAAGCTTAAGAACACTTAATTCTGGCCACAAATATGAGTTCACAAGACTACAATCAATAGATTCTTCTTTACTTGATTTGGGGACTACTGGTAGCACTTGTCTAAAATCTCCACCAAAAACAACAATTTTACCTCCAAATATTTTTTGAGAGTTCATTATATCTTGGAGCATACGATCAAAAGATTCAATGGCTTGACGTTTAACCATGGGTGCTTCATCCCAGATTATAAGTTTGGTGTCTTGTATCAATTTTGCCAGGCCACTTTGTTTGCTAATAGAACATGTTGCTTGGTTATCTATGTCAATTGGTATTTTAAATCTAGAATGTGTTGTTTTACCTCCTGGTAATATAGAAGCAGCTACTCCAGAAGTTGCTGTAGCTAAAGCTATGTGATTTGTGGATCGTACTAATGCTAGAAGAGCACGGTATAAGTATGTTTTTCCTGTTCCTCCGGGTCCATCAATAAAATATGATTTAGTTTCATTGTTTTCAATAGTTAGAGCAATTAAATCATAGGCAAGTTTTTGTTCATAGTTTAATGAGTTAACTAAGCTTCTGTCTTCATCAGTTAATGGTATTTGGAATTCATCTAAAATTTCTCTGGTTATTATATTATTAGCAAAAAATTAATTGAAAAATCTACTAAATGGTATTCATCTATTGATCTATTCATAGATTCAAGTGTTAAGTTTATAGAGTTTAGAACATTATGTTTTATTGTTAGTGCAGAGAGGTTGTGGAGATTAGTGAAATCTTCAGACATTGATTCTTCAAATTTATCCCAAAGGTATTTTGGATCAATTGGGTTACAGTGCACAAGTATGGTTGCAAATAGCTGTCTCATGGTAAATGGCATATGAAATAGTGATGCTTCCAATAAGCAAGTTTCAAGTGTATTATCTGTATGCAATAAATCACGTAAAAGAGCAGCTTCTCGAAAAGTTGTTGCTAATGTGTTATTTACTATTAATATATCTTCATATGATTTTGGTCCATTTATGTGATTCAATAGTAACCTTAGGTAATATCTTTCTCCTTCAGATGGATTTGTTGAAACTATTCTACCTATTACTTTGCCTTTTTTACGTGGAGTCCACCTTCTACTTGTTCTATCCCAAACGTAGTGTTCAGGATATTCTTTGCATAGAAGTCTTGGAGTTTCTGGATAAAATTGGTTCATAGAAAAGAATTCTGTCAACATGGTTTTTGATAGAAAACGATTTTCTGTGATTTGAGTTAGATTATCTGAATTTGTGAATGGAACAAAATGTTTCCCTTTTAAATGTAATTGTAAATTTATAACACTGGGATACATTTCATTTAGTGTAAATGCATAGATTCTCCATATTGCTTCAGGAGCACTTATCCATCTTCCAGATTGGAAAGCATCAATTTCATCAATATTAATTCCATTTATTTGGTCTATAATTTTAAAGCTAACCCTATCATGTCATTTAAAAATATACTTATATAGGTATTTAACAGCTTTAATTGTAGAACATATTTCAACATTGATATGACAATCATATTTAGCTAATAAATAAGGATTATACGGTATGACCCATCTATTATCTAATGTACAACCTCTAACTTCTAATGTATCTTTGTTATCACTTCTTTTGTAGATTGGATATGAATCTTTTGCTTGAGTAGTTTTTTTGCAGTAATCTTTTGGATAGTAATTTTTGCACTTACCTTTTTTCATGCATACGTTATTTCTTTTAAGATCTCCACAAGGCCCATGCATCATGTGTTTTTTGACACAAGCCCGTAGATATGGTTGATCTTCAGATGGTATTTCAGCTGAAACGTATTTATCATATGAGGTTGGTGATAGTATTTTTGCTCCTTCTTTAAGTATTATAAGGAAGTGAACGTGTGGTAGGCCACGCTTTTGGAACTCTGTCACATATACATAAGCAGCTACTGGACTAAATATTTGTTTTTTGAAAAGATCATTTTTCAATTCTTCAAGTTTTGCTCTAAAAACACGGGCAACTAAATCAGGTCTATTTTGTGCTTCTTCACCTTCTATAAGGTTATTTTTTATTTCAGGCCATGACGGATTGCATGTCATGGTTATAAAAAGATCTGGCTTACCAAATTTTTGAACTAAAGCCATTGCATAGGTAAACCTACGTTTCATGTCTCTAGGTCCTCCAATGAAAGAAGATGGTAAACCTATTCTCCTTCCAATTTCTGATCCATGTGTCATACCTTGGGCAATACTGTCAACTATTCCTGTGTATAGATCTGCTCGAATTCGCTTTTGGTTGAGTCGGAAGAAATCTAACCTTGCAGATTCCATCTTTATGTACATATCAATAATATATTGTTGCAATAATCTTCCGCCGTGCAACAATAATGTTTTTTCTGTAATTCTTATTTGTAATTTATAGCAGTAATATTCTCGCGCAGAGACAGTTGTTCTTGCGGAATATTCGTGGCTTTCTTCAACTATGTAAAATTAAGATGTAATCACTAAAATGCTATAAAAATGATATAGAAGTTAACTATGATTATAAGATATTTATTAGAAGAGTAATTACCTATTTGTTCATTGGCTAACAATTGATTAACTGTGGCTGCATTCTGTGGATTAATTGATTGTTGTCCGGGACAAGTCTCTTCACCTTTTTCTCTATCAACCCTTTTTATTCCATTATGCCATCCAGTTTCACCTAATGGAAATAATATTGGGTATTGTAGAGGGTCGTAGCATCCATAAAAGTATTTGACACGATATTGGTTATTTTCATGTCCATGAACAATAATGTCGCGGTGATTTGTAGTTTCATCATTGTTAGATTCAGTCCATATTGCTGCAACCTGGGACACTGTTGGGATATTGTAAACTCTTTGATCTGTTTTAGGAGTCGAGTGAATAATTATACTATGATCTTTGAGAGAAGGGATGTGTGAGAGACTTCGAAAAAAGATTGTATATGGATTTTGTTGAAGCATCTGGGCTAGAAGTTGGATTATTGTTGGATTGAATTGGTTCGAGTGGAATAATCTATTTTCGAGTTCATGGTCAGTATCATAAAAATATAACTGAAGATATGATGGAACTTGGGCTGTAGGGAGGAGCTGATTTATGTAGTGATAAACCTGTCCTTGAACTCTAAATGTATAAATTCCATGATTTCTTTTGCTCAATTCTTTGTCATAGGTAATGCCAATAGAAGTAAATGCAAAAGAATTATTATATGGTCTAATGTATGTTCTAAATGATTTTGCCTCATCAGAAGTTGATGTTAGCAAATATTGTTGTTCTGTTGAAGCATCATTAGTGACCAAATGTATTTTTCCTTCGAGACAACAAAAGCTTTTACATTCTCTATAAAATCGATAAGCTTGACAATATGAGCAGGGTTGAACAGAAGGTAGTATCATGGGTTCATTTGGAAGTATTAGTGGAATTGAAGTAATTCTAATTGGAACGGTGGGTTGAAATTGATTATGCTGTGTGGTGTCTATATTACTATTGTTTTGTATAATTTCATTGGGTCGGGTACTAATAGTGTGGTTTGCAGATGGATTCCATTGAAGGGGCACATCAGTGAGCTGAATATCTTCTGGAAGGTTAGTTTTTTGTATAGATATTGGTAAATGTTCATTATGTATTGACTGATTTAATGAATCCAAGAAGTCATTCTCTTGGCTAAATGTCATAGGATGACTGTCTTCAATTGTAACTGATATAAGAAAAGGAATGAGTCTAAAATACTGTATTTTAAATTTGAAAATAATGATAGAGTTCAAGTAGAATCTGATACCATTATGAAGTTGATCTATATCGATGGTTGCGTCTCTAATGTTAATATCGAGGTTGACATCTTCGAAATCAAGGATAGTATTGTCTATAAGATTCGTTTTTGTGACAATATGATTTCCATCGGTTGTACATCTTCGGTGATTATTAGAATCTGAATCTTGAGCAATTAACTGTCTTCTCTTCACATTTCTTATGAATTCTGTTTCATTATTATTTCCTATGGTGCCTTGTCCTATTCAAGAGATAATAAATTTTTTAATAATCAATTATATGTAAAATTTGAATAACCAAGTTAAAAAAATTAATGAAATAAATATTGTATTGTATCTTACGTGCTTGTTCTATCCTATTAGTGGCATGCTTCTGACGATGCCGTAAGTTAATTGCTTTATTTTTTTCCTGTCGTCTAGTTTCGGAACACTTGTCATGTTCAGATGGTGAATGTTCCATTAGTTCCTGAAGAAATAAATAAATAATTGAATATCTGTTATATTTGTTTTAATTCTGAAATGAAAAATTTTTATATAAATGAAGATAATAATTTTATACTAAATCTAAAATTAATTTGAAGCAATAATATTAAAATTGGTATGAATAATATATTTTTTTTAAATGTAATTGCTATTTGCATAATTGTAACTTTTTTGGGAAAGATTATTTGGTTTTTATTTTGTTGTGTTAAATATAACATAGATTTGAGAGTATGTTACTAAATTTGATAATAGTAACATAGTTATCATATTATATATTTAGTATATTTTGCACATTTAATATTTTTTT